>JAGFNQ010004927.1:348338-424289 GCA_024364735.1 Boesenbergia rotunda
TTGTGGTCCTCTGGTTTCCTTGACTTGATGAAAATAATTCCCCAATCTTAGGTAATTGGGGAGACAAAAATTTATGGATAGCTTCCACCCAGTTGAATCTACCAAGATTGTCATAATCATCTACTATATCTACAAGCCATAGAGGGACCTTATATGTACTAGACGAAAATAAAATACAAACAAATATATACAAAATATAAAATTTACAAACTAATAACACATCATCCTCTGATTCAACACTTTTAGAATAATGTTTAAGTAAGTCCTCAATTCTTGTTCTGGTAGGTTGTTTATCTTTTGAGAAGTAAGTACGATAGAGGTCACCCGATGCTTCAGTTGAATTAATAGGGATCGAAACTCCACGGTCCACTATACCCAGTACCAAAGCAACATCTCGTCTGGTGAACGCAACCGGTACACCTGAAACAATTAAAATATTTAGTTATCATCAACAATATAGACTTCAATTTATTTCTCTTTGGGCCTGAAATGAATTCATTTCAGGCCCAACGTAGGCCTGAAATGAATCATTCAGGCCCACGTTGGGCCTGAAATGAATTCATTTCAGGCCTACCTAGGGCCTGAAGTAAATTCACTTCAGGCCCTCGGTAGGCCTGAAATTATTTCATTTCAGGCCTACCGACCTGAACTAAATTTCACCTTAAATTCACTCATTTAAATTGATCAAATATCAATCATTTAAGGTCAACTATATCCAAGTTTCATCTTACTATAGATACTGTTTATAATTCATAATTAAAACTATTACCTGAGAATTTAAAAACTTGCAAGGTTGAATCCCAACTTTCAAATATATTAACCAAAATTTTCCGGATATGCTGCAATTCTTGAATGTCCAAGAAAATACTGAATGGTGACTCTTTGATCTTCGCAATGTGTTGATCTTTTAAAATTTCAAATGCTTCAACAAAATGTTTAAAATGGCCTAAAACACTGCACCAATGTAATTTTTTCCCAAACTCATCTGAACCCTACAGTTTTTATACATTACAAATTTATTCAGCAAAAATAAGTATAAACAATATCACAAGCAGTGTTTATTCAGCAAAAATAAGTTTAAACAATATCACAAGCAGTGTTTATTCAGCAAAATTAAGTATAAACAATATCACATACCTTGGTGATTAATGCCAATGAAGAAGACGATGAGGAACCACCCACAGACCTTTTACCTGCCATTATTATGAAAATAAAACCTGCAGAAACCCTAAATCCTACTTTGATAGTGCCGAGCAGTATCAACTTCTACGTTAACACTTCAAGCAGCCTCAGGATCACACACTACCACTTTCCTGTATAGGAGCCTAGGTTTTGGTTGAGCGGAGGGATTCGAGGGAGTAGCAAACGACTAAAGCACAACTAGGGCACGCACAATGTCCTCCTTCAACAATACCATTTACGTTTGCGCGGTGAGAGAGAGAATGACCTTGCCATCCGAACCACATATTCTTATTTTACTGCAAAAGTGGTTCGGATGTCTCGAAAATGGGAATGGAAAAGGTCGTTTGTGGCGCCAAGGGTATAATAGGAAGTTCACTTAAAGGGCTGCGCCCTTTGGTAAAATAGAAACCATGGGACGCCCTTTGATAATTTTGTATTGTTACGTACGTCCTTTGGTAAATTGCCGAATTTACAATGTCACTTGGCAATGAAAAAAAATACAACGGAGCAAACTCCATAGTGCAAACTCCGTCGGTGATTTAACCACTATCAAATAAGGATTCAGAGGCATGTATTAAATTAGCACAGCAAAAAAGAACTACAATGTTCTCATTGTTTTTCATTCAATAAATTTAGGAATCTGCACATTATTTAATATTGTTGAGAATACACATACATAAAGCGATCATGTATATTTTGCATAGAAAGCTAACATGATTTTAAATAAAACTCATGCATTAAAAAAAATTGTTCTCATACCATTGTTAATTTGAATGCATGATTGATTCCACAAAAACTGTAAGAACATACTTTCAATCTCTTGCAAATCATGAGCAATTGAAGAAGGAGAAAATACCGTTGGAGGAAGCTGCTTTTGCCGTCGACGAGAAGATTATGAAGAATGCTTCTCTTATGACTCACGAATCAAATCCCTCTCTATCTCTTTGGATGTTCCTCTGCCAAGCTTCTAAATGTCTTTGCTCTCTAATGCTCTTCTCTTGGATGCACTCTCTCCCCTTTTATAGTAAAGGGTCTAGGGGAGATGTGGGAAGTAGGCAACGTGGGTTTATCTACGACTCCCACTTCCTAGAAGGTAATTACCGTAAAAAGTTTATTTTCTACCTTAGAATTACATGAAACTCAATGTGTAGAACTAAGAAAAGAAAAGGAGCATCCAGTAAGAACATAGCATTGAAAGGCCAGAATGAACAATCCAATTCGGACACATCCCTCATCGAGGACAAAAAAGCGTACATGGTAAAGAAATTCTCAAAAAAATTAAAAATAACAATTTTAATAAGTCACAAACAACGATGTTACTTCAAAGAAAAAAAAGGTTCAGTGCTACAATTGTCAAGAAGAATGAGACATTAAAGACAGCAGTCCAAGGTTGAAGAATAAAGAAAAAGACAAGGAGAAAGGATCAAGACGGAACAAGCAAAGGAACCTAAAAGCGACGTGGAATGATTCGTCATCCTCAGAACCTGAGCTAGTGGAGTATGCCAATCTTTTACTAATGGCAAGTCACTAAGAAGAAGAAGACAATAAAAGCTAATTTGAGATGAGCATCAATGAAGGGGAAATGCCAAATTACGAATCTGACGCGGTAAGTAAGGTGTGTAACCTCCCTCATGATCAACTTTATGATACTATTCAGATGTTAAGTAGAATGTTATGCAAATTACAAACCAAGTAGGTAAATTTGAAAAAGGATAACCTTAAGTTAAAAGTGAACTTAGCTAATGCATGCCCAATAAAACACTTTGACAAAATTCAAACTGAAAATGTAAATTTGAATGATCAAATAGATCCATTGAAAGAGAATGTTGCATGTTCAAATTTGAAATTTTTATGAATTTTAAATGTGAGAAATAGTAGACTTAATCGGTATATTAGGAATCATAGGGGTCAAATATAAAAATGCTCAAAAATTATATTCTACCCAAATTCTTAATCAATCCAATAGGTAGAAACTTATTTTAGATTCCAAAATATATTTTGACTTGCTAGAAAATTTACATGCTAGATTTTAATTGTTTAATTTTAGGAAAATAAATTACATGTTTTTTTTGTTCTCTTTGGAAAATAAATTACAAGTATATTATCCAATATTAATTTATTTTAAATTTTGTTTGTGCGAGACACAAATAGTATCTATTAAAAAAACTTTTAAGAAATTTTTGAACTTTAAAATGAATTTTCATGATTTTTTTCTATAATCTAAGTTTTAAATTTTAAAAATACTTTAAAAATTAATTTTGAGAAACAAAATTTTTTGTAGATTGTGCTATTTTAACTATTCACAAAATTTATCAAGATATTTTTGGTCGAAATTGATTTTAAATTTAATTTCTCAAAAATTTAGACTTATATGAAGAAATTTATTTTTGTCTTACTAAAATTATTTATTTTTTTTGTGAAGTTTTTATATAAGATATATCATATTGAAACCTTGACAAAAATTTATAAAATTTTTTGATTGATATTAATATTATTTTGAAAAAGGTATATTTAAAATTAAAGCTTTTCAAAAATCGATTTTTGACTAATCCAATTTTTCAGTGGACAAATATTATATTTTACATGTTGAAAAAAAATAGCTAAGTATTTTGCCAAAGAATTCAATTTTAAGTCTTGGAGACTTCAAAAATAATGATTTTTGATGAAAATACTTATTTTGAGAACAAGAAAATTACATTTCTCTAGAAAATTTTTCTTGTGATCGGAAAAATCATTTTCAATAATGTCAAAAATTCTTGGCATTTTTGACAAGTATAACTAATTTTATTATTTCATTAAAAATCTAAGATTTTAATCTTAAAAATTATCTATTTTACAAAACCTTTTTTCGATAATTTCCGGACTCTTAGATTGATTTTGAACTACCCCTTGAATATTTTTCAATTTTTTTCTCCAGCATTTGCTAACCTTAACTCATTTTTTTATATGATCAAATGAGGATAATTATGAGGGTTAAGTTAAGGGGGAGACTTATTTTTTGCTTGTAATTTATTGTAATATTTTTTGCATATACTGGATTGGACATATCTGTGTTATTGTTTTTACTATTTTCATAATTTATTATTTATTTGTTTCTCTAACTTAACTAGAGTTGATACACATCAAAAAGGAAAAAATTATAAGTACCCCGAGTTGATTTTGATGTGGTTAACCGAGTTAAGTTAGGTCATTTTCTGTTTCATCCTAATGTCTAAGTGTGCAGGAGTTTAGGAGCATAAGCAGTCGAGTGGAAGAAGTGACGAGTGAGGAGGATGACACGAGAAGGGAGCCGACGAGCTTGGTACATCCAAGGGATGAGGGTTGTAGAAGTGTACACCGGTGGACGATAAGGATATACACGACGTCCGAGGAATAAAAAAACCAAGGAGGAAGCTGCTCGCGGAGAAGGTCAGAGTTGGTTCGGGTGAACTCAACTCCAAATGTCTGAAACATCACCCAATCACTAATTGAATGAATGGTCAACTCGAAGTTAACCATTCAGGCGCTTGGCCTGGTCCAGGTGCCCACATTCCAGGTGCCAGAGTCTAGGTGCCCATAACCCTTCCAAGCGCCTGGATGGGATGCCACATTACCCAGAGTCGTTGTCGAAGAGATCAAGTTTGGGCTAGGTTAGCACAGTATAGGCACCGAAAATGGTCCGAACTCATTCGATGACCATTGACAAGTGGAACAGCCTCGATGAAGTCTAGACATCCGGAGAGTGTCACGTCAGCAATGACTAGTTCGACCAAGTGGGTTATAGATAGAGCCCTTTGGAGCTTGAAATATGAAACAACAAATTTTGTACTTAATTTCAATTTTGTCTTTACGTCTAGGCTTTCAATGATTGTAAGAGGCTACTCCTCCTTCTTCAAAGGAGATCTTTTAGTGGGGCTTTTATCGTCTTGGATTAGCAGCCTCCACGGTTGGAAATCAAATAAATTTGGAGTCTTTTCTTACTTTATTTTTATTTGTGTTTATATAATTATCTAACATTTTGTATCCCTACAAAAGTTAGTAGCAAAAGATTAAGTTTAACTTTGCAAGGCTATTCACCCCTCTAGCCGGCCCTACGCGATCCAATACTAAGTTATATGGTGTTAATATAACTGGCTAAGATGAATATTGCTATCCATAGCTTCCAAAGGGATGAAATCCATCTACGGAAAGTCTAATTCTCACATTACGAGGTTTCATTGCAAAAGAGAAAAATATTATATCAAGATGTTTCCATATAGGGGAGTCACAAGGATGACATATTATATCTTCTTCGTGTACAGGGTTTTGATGCCACATCATGTGACTTGCTGTTATGGGAGATGTATACAAGCGTTGGAGACTAACACTTAATGCAAAGTAATACATGACTTTCAAGGGAATATTTTTTTCTTCTTCCCAAGTATGCAACTACTCTACTTATAACAAGAGTGATTACACATTCTGTATACCATCAGTTCGATATCTTTATTCCAAAAGATCATGCAGTTATTGATACAATGAATCTTCTCTAGTAGCAACCATATATCTCTAATCAATTTTTTTGTATTATAGAAATTATCAGTCATGTAGTTATCACCGAGGAGCAACTCTGATATCAATTGACACATGTGATCGTAACATCATTCAGAGAAATGATGTTCTGTCTTCATGTTCAGTAATCTTACAATAGCTGGCAGTTGAGAATGACCAAAAGGTATGTCTTCCTATGATTTTCTTTCACTACCCTTCAACATGTCATACTTTTTATGAACTTCGACTGTAAATGTTTCCTCTGTATTACATTGATCATATGCATTAATTGCGCCGTAAACCATTGATTGTATTGCATTTATATGCTTTGATGATTCCTCTGGATCACTCAATTAGGATGACGAAGCAATAGAAGTTCAATTTAGTCAAATGCATACGACTCTCCATGACAATAACAGTTATAATAATTTGGAACAGACTCATACTTACATATATGTGTCTTATCCTCATCATAGAAAGTTATATTTCTACATCTGCGCTGATTACATGAACACTTTAATTCAGCATCATTCAAATATTCTGGATGAGACTTAGCGAAGTTCACAAACTCTTCAACCTCAATAAATAAATTTTGATTAATAAATCCATTGTCTAACTTATTGTACATCCAAGTCTTGTTTATATATATTATATCCTAATGAGAATAAAATTTCCAACATGATTAATCATGTCAAACTAAGTATACTTATATTTAAATCATTCTATTTAATTTAATGTGAAAAACTAAGCATGTTCAACCATTGTACATAATGCTTGGCTAATATATATAAAAATGATTAACGAGGTTTTTCCAATCTTGGACGATCGGCTTGACCTGACGGAAGTTTCTCATCGGCCGCCAAGGAAAATCGGGAAGCACTCGCGATGGGCGGACTTGGCTAATATATATACTATCATGTTCACGATGTTAAATTAAGGATGTTAAATAGTTATGTATAACAAGATAATTCATAAGTGTATATATATATATACACACACACATACAAGTTTTTTGAATTCTCGATGTAAGTTTTGTTACTGCAGCATAAATCTAAATTTAGTGGCTCTTGATGACAAACATTAGTATTATTAGGTTTAAAATACAGGAATCCCGAATCCAACAAATAATCAATCAGTTAAAATGAGAGTACCTTCTTATTCAAAAAACTGTCAAAATAGGAAAAAGTAAAGGAACATTCTTTTTTCCATGTATGTCAATGACTCTAATTCCTGCACTTATCATTCATGCACGGACATCCATATTAGGATCTGCCTGAATTGAAGGAATAAGAGAAATCTTTTCAATCCTCAATTATGTATAAATTATAATATCAAGAATGGATGAGTAAATAAAGATCAATAAGGAAAGTTAACTAATGAAATATAATATATTTATAGAAAGTTTTTTGAGTGAAAAACATAAGACAGGAATAGTTTTCCCCTTAATGACTATATTATTCATGACTAAGCCATATCCAAAATCAAGGTTTGAAATATCAGGTCATACCGAACCATAAGGTGTTTTGCTTTTCCAATAGAACAATACTATTTCAATATCGTGCCAACATTTAGATAGTGTCAATGGTAAATTGGAGGTGGAAGGGAAAAAAAAGAGATGAAGAAAAAAGGAAGATGACACAATTATATATTTATTTTCAACTAAAATGCTATAATTTTGACATTATCAATGGAAACAAATAAAAAAAACTAACAGCATGAACATCAATAAGTTCTCAATAAGTTCACTTTTAATGTAGTACTAGCTTATTTTTCTCAATAAGTTCACTTTTAATGTGGCTTTCTAGTAGCTGCAGATAAGTAGAAAACAACTTAAGGACGGTAATTTAACCAAATCACAAAATGAACAGCGATCTAAGGTTTTACCTGATCATCAAAACATGTTTGTGCACTGCCTGACACAAGGAGTGAAATGTAGTATACTAACGTGTAGTAAACATGTTTGAAACTCTTCAGCTTCAAAGTCCCAGTAATATGTAGTAAACTAACGTGATAGGAATTGAAGAGCAATCAGCATCCCAAATATAACCCTGCAGTAATTCAAAACATATTTTAAACAACAACACCCTATCAAGCAAAAAAAATTATATGAGAAATTGAAGCACATACCCTGTGCTTAAAATATCAGGATGCATGTTGTACTCTTTAGCAAACACAAAAGGCACAATCCCTTTGGGAAGAGTTGCCTGCAGCAAAAAGAAAGCCTTACTTTTCAGTTTGTGTTCTTCTTTCCTGTTGCATATTGTTTTGATACTGGCAGCTAAGTTTAGTTTACAAAACCTGTACTATCGCAACGTGTAAGAGAACTCCTCGCAACCCAACTGCAGTAGAAGCAGCAGCCATGACAACAGGACCAGTGACAAATCTTACAGCCATAGCAAATGCAGCAAGGGAATTGCCACAAGCTATGATTCTCGGCTGCAATGCCATAAATAAACCTGTAGAAAGATCCAAACTCTTTGATACTATATGCCATAGCCTCCTGAGGAACATGATGCAAACTCTTACTCACCGAGACTGAACATGGCCTCCTTCAGGTATCGCAGGCTTCCAGTCCTGCATCAGAAAGTATTGAGATTGATTTTGCAATAATAGCAGGCATTTCAATTTTGTACCTGAAGTAATGGTCAGTTGCTGTATACATTACACAACGGAAAAACTCAAAATGTGTAACTAGAAGCCTGCAATACCTGAAGGAGACGAGAGACCAGATGAGACCGATAAGGCTCGAGTAGGTATTAGGATTCCAGATTAATTTTCGCCACACCATGATCAATATAAGTCTGGTCATCACACTCCTAGGTGGCATCGAAGTCTTTGCGACTTCATCAGCCCCAGTTTTCGAGTGAAGCTCTGTTGCACTTATAAATCTTCAAACGAAATAGAGCACATAGAAACTTGCAACCTAGGGTTCAGATCTCGACGGGGCAGACGACGGAGCAGACGACACTGGTAGCCGGCGGAGCAGACGACACTGGTACCCGGCGGAGCAGATGATGTTGGTGGATGGTGCTGGTGGCCGATGGGGCAAGCGCCGAGGTAGACGACGCCGAGGTGGGAGGAGAGTCGCGCGGCTCTGGTGTCGGTGGGGGAGAGTCGTGAGCACAGGGGGTGCGAGGGTGAAAAATTAGGGATCGCTTTTAATTATTTATGAGTTTGGGCAGCGAGCGAGCGAGTGAAATTTTTGGAGGGAGATTCGAGAAAAAAAATGAGTCAAAATGTAAATTTTTAGTGACATCCATTATAAATGTTATAGCAATATACTTAATCACTTTTTATTTTATTTATTTATAATTAATGTCATGATATCTATAAATCAATGACACATTCTAATAAATATCATTAAGAAAGTGTCAGGAAAGCTATTTTTTCTTGTAGTGATAATATGTTATCGGCTGTCGCTATTACTGACGGATAGCATATTGTCTATCGCTATTAGCGATGGTATTTAATAATCCGTCGTTGCTAACGTATGATTTTCTTGAAGTGCGCGTATTTGTTGATATTGATAGACTTGCATCTTTATTTGATTTTAATCAATGTGTATAAATATATATCATCCAAGGTATTTGTAAAGAAACATCTTTTATCGTACAACCTCTTAGATAGTATTCGTGCCAAATAAGATTTTATAGTTCTCTCGTGTTTGTTGGACAAACCGCAAGATGATCATGAGCTCCATGTCTTTGATGTTGCCATCCTCTCCATTTTCTTCAGTGTCATATTGAATTATCAACCATAAAACGTTTTCATCCCTATGAACCACTAAAGATGACCAATGCGCCTTTACAAACTGACGTAATTGGTATTTACATGTAATGTTGCTACAATAAGTCATGAGATCGATTTTCAATATGTGCGAAATGAATCGTGGGTCACCTGAACCCATGAAAAGGGTCACTGTGTTGGTAAATTTTTCGTAATTTATCTCCATTCCAGATCATACATGACAGACCTAGACGGTCTCTCGAGAGGAGGATTATCACCTTTTCTGCACTAAAGATGACCACTGCCCAAAGTTTCTTGCTGACAATTAGCCTCAAATCCAATATTAGTTAATTCTCTCCCAATGCTCACCTGCTATTTCTCTTATCATTGCACATCTTGAATTGAAGTATTAGTTAGTATGCACCAAATGGATCATTCAATAATCCCTTTATTTGTTATAATATCATCTAATAAGAAAAATTATTCGTTAATCATAGGGGTCATGCATCTGATATGAAATTATAGAATAATACGGAATCCATTGTCGTGTTGTAGCTTCAATACGGCTTATGTGGCAACTTAAAGGTTGTACGGATCATCTTAGGCTAGGTATGCCATCCACTCTAATTTTAATAGTTTGAAAATGGTTTGTCCTACAATTATCATAAATTTTTATAGGAGTGGGGATGCTAAATAAAAGCAATTATTTAGTAATCTCCTATTAATTTTCACGGCCAATTCATTTCAATTGCTCTCCGAATACTTATAATGTATATATGGTATATAAATTAGTATCCTTATTTAGAGTTAGTCAATGTAAAAAAGTAATAAATTTAGATGACAAGATGAAAAAATATATATATAACTTGGTAACACATATCAAATTAAAGACAAACAAAATGTTAACCAAAAACATAACTTAATAAACCATAAGCATTACTTGTTGACTAATAAAAAACAACTATAGCAGACCTGCATTAGGATTCAATTAATACAAACATCGACTAAAAATACAACCGTACAGACAAAATCTTAGAGCTAAAATTATGATCTTTTAGTGACAAGTAAACAATATTTCTAATTGATCCAAACTCTTCAGTTAAAAAAAAAAAGATAAAGTTTGATCCCTTAAATGAAGAAGAGAATGCTATTAGGAGGATGCCTACTACTACAGTACAACTTATAAAAAAGAATTATCATTTACAGTCATATGCAAGAGGCAACTATTCATCTATCTATTGCTAAGTAGATAATAATCCACCTTTAGCCTCTACCTCGTTAATTGCTACAGAAAATGACCAACCAAAACACAGTCAACCAATGTGTAAGCCAACTGGAATATATCAAACTATACACAATGATCATTGTCAACTTTGTTACAATTTAATTGACAGATATGTATAATGTGCATGAGTTTAGCAGCGGCCATTGATTGCCCTTCTTCGACCTTCAAATGCCTGATTGCTAATTATATGTATATATATATTCTACAGCACATGTTGCACAAGTAATTATTGTGACCTAAATTATCGCCAATTACATACATTTATTACGCACGCAATCATTATATATATAGCAACAAGTTAAAGTTTACCGGCGTCTTCTTTATTTTGTGTTTTTTTTACCTTGAAATCAAGTAGAGTTGGCCGGCGGCTCAGAATGATGGAGGCCTCGGATGAGCCCAGGATAGACCGTCGGGGTCGTTTAAATACGGCGCCGGCAAGTTATACATGCTAAACAAAGACGGATCTGCTGGCAATCCGCCACTGGCGACGCCGGCAATAGGCAACAAGCCTCCTCCGGTCTCACTGTTGGAGCCCTCATCCACTTCCTCTAGCGGCAACCTCTCGTAGGTGGCGTTGGAGAAGGTTGCCGCCACCACCATGACGGGCCCGACAGCGACGAGTGCCCCCACGACGATTCCCCCAACCACCTGCCCCTGGACGCCGGCCAGGTACACGGTGAGGCCGGTGGATCCGGGCGGTGCCGGTCCGGGCAGGAACGTGCCGGCAAGCGACAGGATCTCGAAGCGGCCCTGCAGGGCGACGACGGAGGCTCCGGGAGCTGCCGGCTGCCTGAGGGTGACGTTGGCAACTGCTCCGGTGCCACTTAGGACGTTGATGCCGCACTGCCGACGGCGGGCGAAGTGGGCGATGCACTCCGAGACGTCGGCGCCGGAGGCTACCTCCATGACGTGACTACGGAGTGCGTTGGGGCTGTCTCGGGTGATGAAGATGGGAGGCTTGGGCTTGTTCTTTGAACCCGGAGGGCGCCCGCGGGGACGACGGGAGCCGGCCTCCACCGCGCCCTCCTTAGGGTCGTCGTCGGCCTCATCTGATTCCTTGGAAGCGAGCATCTCGTCGTCATCTACTCCATCGCCGTCGTTCAGCTTCCTGCAGGGATGCCCTGTGGCAACCGAGGACGCGGCCGCCGGTTGCCCCGGCCTTGGAAGGCTCAGTTGACCCGTCCACCATGGATTAGCCAGCTTGTATCTCCGATAATTCACCTCAATGAATCCTTTTCTCTTGGATTCCTTCCTTCCTTCCTCTCTTCTTGATTACAAACTAATGGACGATGACATGATTCACAACTTCATATGAGGCAGTACTGTGATAGAATGAATGAATCAATGAATGAATGAAAGAAAGAAAGATGTTGACAATTAGGAAGGAGAGTGTTTTGTCTTAGTCCACACCGATAGAAGAATAAGAAGGCAAGTGGGAATTAAAAATTATGAGCACTTGGCAATCAATAATCATGTCGAGAAAGAGAGAAGGTAAACCAGTTTGTTAATGTAAATGCTGAAATATGCTGTGAAAAGTCGGCATTGTGCAGTGCGGTGGCTTGTTTGTTGGCTTGTGGTGTGGAAACTGGATCGATCACGGTTGTTAAAGTAAAGGAGATCGAGGTGAAACAATCGACATAGAATCTTTTGCTGGGTCAAGGTAGATTAGGGTTTATTAATAAAATAGGAGGAGGCTCTAGGGCTAGGTTCCCGAGGAGGAGGGAACGTGTCGATCGAGTGATAATATATTTATATCAATAATCAAGCACAGCTTGTGGCTTTTCAGACTTTATGTTTCTTTCACTAACCTCCACATCCCAAACTTTAGAAACTGAGTTTAGTGTTTATCTTGGTCATTATCTTTAGGGAAAATTTGAGAAAACTCTCCAACATCAAAGTGGGCTTTGCATACACTCCCTGATGGGATTGACAAGACAGTTTTGTGTGTTATTTTTTTTATCAATATAAAAGAGTAAAAATTCAGTATAAATCGTAAAGATTTGAGTATAAATTGTTTAAGATTGAGTACTAATTTAAGAAATTTGAGTATTATTTAAAAAAAATTGAGTATACATTGCTTCAGTGTATAGTAAAAATTTTAGTATACATTATCAAAATTTAAATATGAATTGATTTAGATTGAGTATTATTTGAAAAAATTTGAGTATAAAATTTAGAAATTTGAGTATGTGAGGTTGCATCCACCATATCAAGATTTTCACATGAGAGTCGTCGAAATTTTATACTCAAATTTCTTAAATTAACACTCAATCTCAAATGATTTATACTCAAATCTTTATAATGTATACTGAGTTTTCACTCTTTTATACTCACGACATCAAGATTTTTACATGAGGGGTCACCGAAACTTTGTACTCAAATTTCTTAAATTAGTACTCAATCTTAAACAATTTATACTGAAATTTTTACAATGTATACTGAGTTTTCAGTTTTTTATACTCAATCTATTAGGGAGTGAATGCAAAGAATTTATTAAGTGGGGAGTGCATGCAAAGGCCAGTTTGGAATTGAGGAGTTTTCTCCAATTAACTGTTATCTTTAAAAGAAATTGTGAAGAATATATTTTCTTATGAATGCTTATTTGAAAAAACAAGAAGCTGTTATTTGATTGTATATTATTGTACAGAACTAGTGTGATGATGTTTTACCTCCGGAGTTATGATATAGTGAAAAAAATAAGTAATTGTCATTTCAGACATTTATAATTAAAATTTTAATTACGATATATTTTATAAAAAAAAATTCTAAATGGAAGGCGAATCTTGTGACTCTGGATTTCTAGATCATCCGTCGTGAGCATTTTTCGATTTACTCTGATAATCGATGAGAACTTCCATAGAATTGGATCGATCGCCTGAGGTTCAATATTACCTAACTTTGTTAATCGTTGTCAGAGTGAAGATGTCTTGCTATCTATGATTCTCAATGATTTTCAAATATTATGATTAAATTATTTTAAATTTAAATGAAAATTTATAAACTAGATAAAGATTTAACCAACCGAAGACACTAATTTGAGATGTTAAGATTTTTGTTCGTCTAAATGGGAGAGAGTGAATAGGCGCAACATATAAATTTAAATTTTATTCTTTTGTTCTTACAATTGCAATAACAATACATTAGTTGTTCAAATATTAAAAAATTATATCCGAAAGATAAACAATGAAAACAATTCTAAAATAGATATTATTATATGATTCGAAACTCTCTTAGACTCTGGAATATAACTCGATAGTAATCAAAAAAATGTCTCCATTCTTACAGGTGGAGACACTTCGTGCAAATATAATTCTCTTTTTTTTTCAAAAAATACAATGAAGTTCTAGAGAAATTATAATACACATATAATTTTGTAGAAGAAAATATAAACTGAGATTGAAACTAACATTTCAAAATAGCAATCAACAGCATGCACACAAAAGAAAATAGCAAAAGTGATTAATAATCCTCTATTTGAAGTACCTTTGCATGTTATTTATAGAGTGTGTTTGATGCCAGATATAATAATAATTATTCTGCGGGCTCATTCCTCAAAGAAATTGTAGTGAAAGATGTAGAGAATTCGGTAAATAAAGATGAGTCACTTCTAGGTTTAAACAAAAAGTGTTTTATTTACCTAATCAAAAGTGAAACCTTAACATTAACTATACAAATATTTAAAATAGATCCAAAATACTAAGATGTAAAAAATACAAAAAAAAAAAATCCTAACTGAAAAAAATCTTAATAGAAAGAAAAAAGAACTTAACAGAAAGAAAAATTTTAACAAAAAGGAAATAATCTTAACACAAAGGAAAAGCCTTCTAAAAGACTTTAAAACAACATTTTATTGGTGCCCAAGTTTGGATCGTTATGGGTTCAAACAGAATCAAAAATTATAGTCACTGAAAACTTGAGTCCTCGAAAATTTTAACAAAAAGGAAATAATCTTAACATAGAGAAAAAAAACTTCCAAGCCATCTAAAAGACTTTAAACAACATTTTTTGGGAGCCCAATACTGGGTCGTTATGGGTTCAACCTGAATCAAAAGTTATAGTCATTGAAAGCTTGAGTACTTCTACATCAGTCGCCCTAAGTTGAAAAAAGTCATCATTGAGTTTATAGTAATGTTATCATTATAGGGATCTATAGTGAAAAATAAACTAAAAAACAGCAAAAATTGATTCCTTCATAGATCCATGCGAATGAAACTGTTCTTTTGGTTAGGATTGTTATCTTTGATGTGTAAACAACTCTCAGAAGACTGCTAATTCGACCAATTTGAGCACAATAAGAATGTTCATGCCTCTACGATATCCACACAAGCACATTCTTCGTTCCTCCCACAAACTCATAAATTGGAGATACCTATAGGATCGAGTTGAGTGATAGAGAAGGGAGGGGGAGGCGGGGGTGAATAGCACTTGTGGCTTTTTCAAAATTCAAACAATAAGAGTACATAGTAGCGGAAGTAAGAATAGTGGAAAAACAACGCTAACATATTTATTTTTACTTGGTTCAGAGTCTGTGATGGCTTCGACTCCAATGCCTGCTATTCTTGATCGTTTACTGTGGGCAATCACTATTAATCCATAAAAATGTTACAAGTATGAATGCGAAAGTACAGTAGCAAATTAAAATTATGTTAACAACCGAAGGATTCAAAGTGTCATTGTCGGGGCATTGTAGCATCATAGAGTGCCTTTTAGACTACAACTTGAGCATGTGAAGTGTAGAGAATTGTTGTTGGAGTGCTCTAGCCGAAGCTGCTTAAATGGCCTTCTTCAGGCGTCTGGAAGGCCCTCCGGGCACCCCAGCCTGGTGACATGGCGACAGCTCGCCGAAACTTGATCCCTCAAGTTTATCCACTCCTGAGCGTCTGGATCGTGACTTGGGTTGATTACTTCGTACGCGTTAGCTCAGCTACACCTGGCTGAGTCGAGTTGGGTTTGAGCACCTAGAACAGTCCTGGGCACAAGGACCTCTAGGCACCTAAATCAATTGCGGGCGCTTAATTAGACCTCCAAGCGCCTCAGCTCTCTTCCCATGCTTTATCACTTGGGTTATTTTGCAACATAGAGTTAGAGAAACACAAACATAAATATATATGAATGAAATGCATTTTGACAGCTTAGGTTGTTTGATCATGACTTTTTGGTTTCAATTGAAACCCTAGGTTAGACCAACGCCTACTATTCCCTTAATGGGAAGCACATTCTCACTTACTCCTCTTAGGAGAGTTTATCTTTTTCCAATCCCTTGATGGAATTTTGCTAGCCTCCGACCTTGACTCCGGAACTCTTGATGTCTGATTCTCGACCTGTCTCAACTCTTGCCCATCATCCTCAATTAGGCAAGACTTTTGCCCGATCCTCTAGATCAGGACTTCGTTGACCAGTCTTCTAAACCAACACTTCATGCCCAACCCTCGGCCAGGTCTTAGTGCCCAATCCTTCATACCAAGTCTTCGTTGCCCAACCCACATGGCCAAGACTTAGTGCTCAATTCTCCAGACCAGGTCTTTATTGTCCAACCATCACTGTCAGGACTTAGCGGCCAATCTTCTAGATTAGGATTTAGTGTCTAGGTCAACTAGGACTTTCATATACACTTAGATCACAATATTTTTTCACAAATAACCCTTAACTTTGAACTCTTTGTTAATATTAAGTCACAGGTTCAATTAGTGCATCTAGCACCAACATTACCACTATCACTAAGAATGACTTGTTCGATTCACTCCAATGATATTCTTATCTATGGTGGATATCAACCTATTTGTAGAAAAACTCTGGTCTCTCAAATTCAAAGTAAGGGATATTTAATTCAATAAATAAATGAGATTCTTAAATGTATGTAAATTGTTTACATTAACATTGTAAAATCATCTCCTTCATATCATACATGATTTTGTATTTTCTAGGTTAATTGTTTGATCATGATGTCTTGAATTTGCATACAATTTTGGACTCGAACGAACTTACTAGGTCGAACTTCTTGGACCGGTTGAAAAGCTCACATATGCCCTTGATGAGTGTCTTCTCACAAGTCTAGGAGATGATGAAACTTTGGACTAATTGTTGACCCATCAGAGGAATACAATTGATTCTATGGTAGCTAGTGTTAGGATATATACTAAAAGCTTTGCTTTTGGTTAAAATACATTTACATTTTAAAAGAGAATCGCAAAATCACACAGTGCATATTTATATTAGTATGCGCACAAAGTGGCTCATACTTTGTATTGTAGATAACTTGGTGCGTGGTGGTGCACAGAAAATCATGCTATCAAGTTCCTTGTAGAAGTATAAGAAAAGAGGCTCACAACCGTGATGGAGTTGGACAAACTATCGGAATGGTTGTAGTGTAATTAGGTGTGGTTTGTCTTAACCATAGAATTACACTAGTGCACTTTGTGTGCATTGAGTAGGACCAAAAGAGAGGTCATCCAATTTTGTATTGACTTCATAAATTGGATTAGACCTCAGATATATATTATGGAGTACGATATCTTAATCCCGAAATAATAACGGACATATATAATTAATTATTATTTCTTTGATTTAACAATAGGTAAGCTTTATTCTGTTAAATTGATAGACCCGACAAATTGGGAAATAATATTAATTATATGGTGTGTCGTTGATTATTGAGGGAATCCGTGTCCTGGTGAGTCAGGATGATGATGCTCCCTTGATGAGCTCAGAAGGATCATCATGTCAAATCTTGCAAGTGGACCATGGTCCGACATGATGAAAAGGTTGAGTAGTACTAATCAAGGATCAAGAGGATAATTAATTAAAATTATCAGTAGTTTAAATTAATTATCAGGCATTCGATATCTTAAACACAGGGAGATGGACGACTCATAATAGGTGGAGCCCATATGAAAATATAGGGGTTGGTGAGGAAGTTCATTAGGATCCTTTAGTTGAATGGATCTCCATTAATGGATCGGGTTTGGATCCATTAGCGGGCCAAGAATCAACTCCTCCTCATGGTCCCTACCTTAGCTTTATAAATACCCCATAGGAGTCATGATACAAGGCAAACTAATCCCCTAATTAATACACATCAAAACCCTAAACCTCTCTCCCATATTCTCTCTCCTAGGGCTTCCCTTGTGCCGACGATTGAGGAGGAAGGAGGAGGAGAGTTCTTCAGGTTCTCACCTTCATCAGCTCCTTGTCTTTGGCGTGGAGGCTCGGCCTGTTGGATCGAGAAACACGATAGAGGGGGGGGGGTGAATATCGTGAAAACTTTTTCGAATAAGATTAAGAGAAAGTACGCAGCGGAATTAAAAACAAACACGAGGAACACAAGTATTTTTACTTGGTTCGGAGTCGCAGTCGGCTCTTACTCCAAGGCCCATGGTCATTGATCGTTTACTGCGGGCAATTCTTTAATCGCACAAAGGTTTACATAATTTTGTACAATAATATCGCAGTAAATAAAAGAGTTACACCTTTCGTTACCGACGCCCGGTGTGCATCGTACTTCGGAGTAGGGGGTTGTTGTTGGCGTTGGAATCTCGAGATCGGAGTTTGCCAGAGCAGAGTGCTTGAACGAAAAGTTTAGAGGCGTTGGAAAATTGTTGTTTTGAAGCCTTGGGGTCGAGCCCCTTTTATAGTGCTCCTGGGGGTGTCTGGGACGTCGGGGGCGCCTGACACATGCCTTCGGATCTGAGAACATCTATCCGAAGCTTGGTCAGTGCTTATCCCCTTCGAATCGGCTCTGGAGCTGGCTGGGGCGCCTGGGACCTCCCGGGCGCCCAGGTTGACTAGGTATGCTGGCTTCGTGGCTGATTTTGCTTCGACTTCTTTTTGGCTTTGACCTTGGGCGCCCACGACCTCCTGGGCGCCTAGCCCAGTGTTGTTTCGAAGTGATTCTTGCTTTCTGCTTGTTTGGCTTTGACCTTGGGCGCCCGGGACCTCCCGGGCGCCTAGCCCAGCTGCCTGCCCTTCTCCTTTGGGGCGTTCTGAGCTACAGAAACACACTCCTTCAGTCCCTGCATTCAAGGTTAGTTCCAAAACAACAAAGTAAGAATATTAGTCAATGTTTTATAGCCGTAGCTATCTTGGTTCTGACTTTGGGTCTCCCAAATGGAACCCTAGGACGAACCGACGCCTAATGTTCCCTCGACGGGGAACGCGCCCTCACCTACTCCTCTCAGGAGAGTTTACCTTTTGGCAACCTGCTCCTCCGGTTAGACTTTTGCCTAACAGCCCTTCGCCAGGTGTCTAGCAGCCCTTCGCCAGGTCTTCAATGCCTAGCAGCCCTTCGCCAGGTGCCTAGCAGCCCTTCGCCAGGTCTTCGATGCCTAGCAACCCTTCGCCAGGTGCCTAGCAGCCCTTCGCCAGGTCTTCGATGCCTAGCAGCCCTTCGCCAGGTCTTTGATGCCTAGCAGTCCTTCGCCAGGTGCCTAGCAACCCTTCGCCAGGTCTTAGGGTTTCGATGCCTAGCAGCCCTTCGCTAGGTGCCCAGCAGCCCTTCGCCAGGACTTCTTTCTGCACACTCAGTGAACACTATTAGATCACAAATAGTACTTAACTTTGAATCCTTTGCCAATATCAAAATAAGGTTCGATATGGTGCTTCCTGCACCAACAATCGCCCCTTTTTGATTTATGGCAATACAATTCAAAGTTAAGTAAAAACTTATAACAGTTAAGAAAATAAGGTAAAAATCAATGTAGTATAGCAGTTTATGAACGGAATGAATGTAGATTTGAAAAAAATCCTTTATTTCTCATACTCCCCCTAAAACCCTGAATACTTGTGTTATAAAACACTTAACTTTGACCTTTCCTCCCCCTTTGACATATATGAAAAACATACATGGGCGAACAAGGTTTCTAATAGGGAGTTTTGAATTTTTGTAAAACTTCTAAGTTTTTGACAAAGTGTTTTTTTTTTCAAAAATAGAGCAAAAGCATTGCAAAAAAAAAACAATTTTTCACTTAGACAATTTTCCATTTTGAAGAGTTTGCAAGCCTAAATTTTGTTAAAAAACTTTTACTTACAAGGCTTTGCAAACAGATTTTTATAAAAAAGGTTTACTTAAGCAGAGTTTTGATGCCAAATTTCTCTTAAACGGAAAAAAATTTGTTTACCAAAAAAATTGCACACTTAGAAGAATTTGTTTGGAAACACTTTAGACATTTTGAAAAACAAAATCATTAAAAAATTTCTAGACAAATTTTTCACCAAAAAAATTTTTACTTAGAAACATTTGTCAAAAATTTTCAAAAGGTTTTTGCTCGGACAAATTTTGTTTACTAAGGAAAATTTTACTTAAGAGAAAAACATGTACTCAAAACAATTTTGAAACACTTAGAAATACTTTGAAATTTTTGAAGCACTAGAAATACTTGAAAGCCCTTGAAGTATTTTGACAGAACTTTGAAAAATTAACTTATCACTTAAAAAGAAATTTGAAGTACTTAGAAATTTTGTTTTACTTTTCGAAAAAGAGATGAACACTTAAATATTAAAAGAAATTCTTCTCTCTCTCTCTTCTTTCTCTCCCCCTTAATGTGAAACTCTTCTCCTTATGTTTTAGACCATTTCCAATTGCAAAACTGAAACATTGCATAAAGTTCCCCAAACGTTCATTACTTTTGAAGAAGATAATTCTAAGTTCAGTTTTGAAAAAGTATTTTGAAAAACTTCTGAGTATTACAAAGGAAATTCTTAGTTAAGAGTAACTCAAAGTTTTCAATAAAGTTTCTTTGAAAAAGGGAGGAACTTTAAGGAAAAAAAATTTCAGTTTACTTTTTTGGCTTTCCCCCTTAAGAATACTCTTTTTGAAAAATATATTTTGAAAGAAATTTAAAATGTGTGTATCAGAGTTTATGAGTCTTGAAAATATAAAAATTTGAGCGAAAAAATAATCCTAAGTAAAATAATGTCAAGAATTATGATAATTTTTAAGTAACAAAATTTTGAAAGAATGAAGAATTGATGCTCAAAAACAGAATTGGAGTCAAGTGTATATTCTTAATGAGTCCATGCATGATAATCAACAAAAAATATTTAATCAATAAGTTTACTTGTTTTGAATATTTTGTAAAATGCAAATACTTAAAAAAACAAGTACTTTTGAACAATTGTCTTTAAAACATAAGTACTTTGAAAAATTTTATGAATTTGAAAAACATAAGTACTTTGAAAAAAAAAATTTATTTTTAAAAGATAATATTTTACTTGACTTGGTTTCTTTTCCAGTCTGACACAATTCTAGGAAACCTTATTGACTACAAGGATATTTTCTTAAGTGTCCTGGAAATTCTTCAAACTCAAGTAAATATTATTTTCAAAAAGAATTTTGATAAGCCAAAATGATAGTATTTTGAAAATGAATAATGATTGGGAGAGTGAAAATCATAGTGAATGACGTGACACTTTGCATGCACGATCTCCGACGGGTTCACTGTGCCCCCAGGGTATAGTTTGATTCGGGGCGGCGACCGAAGACCGCCGATGGTGTCCAAGCGATAATCGGACATGTGCATGTAATGTGCCACATCATGCCACGTCATGCCACATCATTCATTATGGTTTTCACTCTCCCATTTTCACTCTCCCTATCATTGCTCTTTGAAAATATATGCAAGTACATTTTGAAAAATGTATGAATTTTTGAAGGCACAATATTTTACTTGACTTGGTTTATCTTCTAGTCTGACACAATCCTAGGAAGCTTTGTTAACTACAAAGGCATTTCCCTAAGTGTCCTGAAAATTCTCCAAATTCAAAAAAATATTATTTCAAAAAGTGATTTCAAAAAATAGGTTTTTGAAATTGATTTTTACTAAAATGAGTTTAAAATGATAGTAAGAGAAAATACTTAGTTTCAAAAGATTTTGAAAATACAGTGTATTAAAATGTTCAATAATTCTGTTAATTTGACCTCCCTCAAAACTTGACACAGTCCTAGGAAGCTTGTTGACCACAAGTACTCTTCCTCTAAGTCTTTAGGGTTCAGTTCAGACCAAAAAGAATTATCTAATATTTTCAAAAACAAATTGCTAGAAATATTTTCGAGAAAATAATAGTCATAAAGTTTTCTTTCTCCCCCTAAATTTGACACATCCTAGGAGTCCTTGTAGATCATGAAGAAGACTTCCTCTGTGTCTTTAGGGTTTATCAATATTTAAAAGAATAATTTTGAACAACCTTCTGAGTATGATAACTTTCAAGGAGATAAATTTTTGAAAACACAACTTGGAATGATAGCACAGTTTTCGAAAAATATTTTGAAATGATGATAATTTTTTAAAGAGATAGTAATATACGAAGGTTTTTGAATCAATTTTTGAAAATCTTATTTTGAGATGATAATAAGTTTTAGAGCATAAGGTTTTTAAAAAATCTAAATTTTTCGAAAGATATTAAAAAAAAGACTCCCCTTGTATCTGACTCGTCTGACTTTATCTAAGTGCCGTAGGGGACTTCAGTGTTATCCATGTTTGACTATGTTAACTAGGGTTGACTGTGTTGACCAGATTTGACTCAGTTGACTATGTTTAACCAGTCAATAACTAAATCAAACAAGCCCTAGATTCTATTTAAAACGAGTCTATTGTGATATTTAACATGAAATTCAATTTGAAAAAAATGTTAGAGATGAAAAAGTAGGGTATAGTAAACTGAATTAATTTGAAAAATAGGGATAATTTTGAATAACTTTTGAAAGCACTTTGAGTTTTATTTAAAAGGATAGTGACATATATTCTTAGGTCCTAGATATCTCACCCAGTTCTACATGATCAAACATGTTAACCTTATGGGTTTTGTAAGATAAATATTTTAATTTTTAAAAAAATGGTTAAGTTAATTTTGAAACATTTGTCATGAATCTAAGATTTACTTAAAATTTGTGTTAGATTCAAATCTGACAATAGTAAAGTGAATTTGATTTTCTATAATTGGCTTCCAGGTCTTGGCGAGGCACTAGGCCTTCTTTGGCCGTAGCCTTATTGGATCATCAACCCTTTTCTTGACAAAGCCTTTTAAAGAAAATTCATCTTTAGGTTACTCCTTGAAAGATTTTGGTCTAACTAGTTTGGATCTTGGATCGGTAGCTTCGGCTAGTTCCACCAGACTAAACAGACCAAGTAGTGTATACTTGATCTTATTAGAAAGCCTTCCCTAACGTACTATCATCTCACCTCCACCCAATACTATGTTGTTTAAATTTTAATTAAACTGTCTGTCCTTAAACTATCCAATTCTAAATCCAAGCATAATAAAAAACAAGCAAACATGACAAAAATGATCTAAGTTACATCATAATTGAAATAAAACTCTGGTTTTTTAAAATTAGCATGGTTGTGAATTAAGTTTTCTAACGTATTAACCTTAACTAATTTATATGAATTAATCACGTTATTTGAGATAAGTATTGGATTTTCAAATATTGAAAACTTACCTTTCCCGATCGTTTGTCCAGTACTCTTGTAATGATCACGAGCTAATCGGACCAGTTTGGGTCAATCTCCTTCATTGTCTTCTGATTCTGAGTCTGAGTCGGACTCGGGTACAAGTTGAAACTTCTTCTTTGGTGGTTCTCTTAGAGATTTCCCTGCACTAGAAATTACACCTTCCTCGACCATTACAGTATCTGATTGATTATTTAATTGTAATTCAAAAAAAGATTCGAAATTGGTTACCATTTTTGTCTCAGTTAATTCGTCTTCTAACTCTAGCTCGAATTCATAGTCAGGTATGGATTCTTTCTCATCTTCTGATCCGGAGTCAATTTTGAAGTCGGGTGCTAACTCTTCTAAGATCTCAATATCGAAGCTCTCTTCGTGTAGCTTGATTAGCTTTTCCCAAATTTCTCTGGCACATCTGAATGGACCTACTGGTTCGAGTTGCTCCTTGGTTAGGCTACATTGTAGGATTGCAGTTGCCCTCGCATCGGTCTCGATTTGGTTGAGGGTTTGTTCATCCAGTTTGTCCCACTCGATTGATAACTCATCTTCTATGGGAAAAGAGAATCCCGTTTGGATGATCCGCCATAAGTCCATGTGGGCCTTCAGAAGGGACTCCATTTGACTTCTCCAAAAATTAAAGTTCTCGCCCGAGAATAGCGGTGGACGGGCACTGTTCCACTCTTGGTTGGCCATTTAGTTTAAACCTCGTACACACAAGAAATAGCAAAAGATGTACAAAGACTTGGTCTTGCATTAGTAGTGCGGGAGGAAAAAAATAGCCCAAAAAAATATTGCACGAATTTCGAGGCAGAATAATAATAAAATAAAAAGTTTGAAATAGATTTTTAGAAAATGAATATTCTGATTAATGAAAAATAATAGGAGCTAAAAGAGATTGCTTGAATTGGGGTAGCATGAATTTCGACAAAAAATATTAAAATAATAATAAATAGTTTATGACAAATTTTCAAAAGTTGATCGTTTTATCAATTCTGACTTATGGTGAAAAAATAAGAATTCAAAATTGAAAAAGGTGTAAGAATATTTTAAACCCACGTACAAATATTATTTATTTGAAATAAAAAGCGAAAAAAGATCGAGTGGTGTTGCACCAACCTCGATTAACAAGAAAGAAATGAAATAACATTAAAAAAACTGAAAACTCCCAAATTGGTGGTTGCACCAAATTTGAGCTACCCCGCTCTGATACCACTTGTTGGATCGAGAAACACGATAGAGGGGGGAGGTGAATATCGTGAAAACTTTTTCGGAGAAGATTAAGAGAAAGTACGCAGCGGAATTAAAAACAAACACGAGGAACACAAGTATTTTTACTTGGTTCGGAGTCGCGGTCGGCTCCTACTCCAAGGCCCACGGTCCTTGACCGTTTACTGCGGCAATTCTATAATCGCGCAAAGGTTTACAGAATTTTATACAATAATATCACATTAAATAAAAGAGTTACACCTTTCGTTACCGACGCCCGGTGTGGATCGTACTTCGGAGCAGGGGGTTGTCATTGGCGCTGGAATCTCGAGATCGGAGTTTGCCGGAGCAGAGCGCTTGAACGAAAAGTTTAGAGGCGTTGGAAAATTGTTGTTTTGAAGCCTTGGGGTTGAGCCCCTTTTATAGTGCTCCTGAGGGTGCCTGGGACGTCGGGGGCGCCTGACACGTGCCTTCGGATCCGAGAACCTCTATCCGAAGCTTGGTCAGTGCTTATCCCCTTCGAATCGGCTCTGGAGCTGACTGGGGCATCTGGGACCTCCTGGGCGCCCAGGTTGACTGGGTCCGCTAGCTTCGTGGCTGATTTTTCTTCGACTCCTTTTTGGCTTTGACCTTGGGCGCCCGGGACCTCCCGGGCGCCTAGTCCAGTGTTGTTTCGAAGTGATTCTTGCTTTCTGCTTGTTTGGCTTTGACCTTGGGTGCCCGGGACCTCCCGGGCGCCTAGCCCAACTGCCTGCCCCTCTCCTTTGGGGCGTTCTGAGCTATAGAAACACACTCCTTCGGTCCCTGCATTCAAGGTTAGTTCCAAAACAACAAAGCAAGAATATTAGTCAATGTTTTATAGCCGTAGCTGTCTTGGTTCTGACTTTGGGTCTCCCAAATGGAACCCTAGGTCGAACCGATGCCTACTGTTCCCTCGGCGGGGAACGCGTCCTCACCTACTCCTCTTGGGAGAGTTTACCTTTTGCCAATCGGCTCCTCCGGTTGGACTTTTGCCCAGCAGCCCTTCGCCAAGTGCCTAGCAGCCCTTCGCCAGGTCTTCAATGCCTAGCAGCCCTTCGCTAGGTGCCTAGCATCCCTTCGCCAGGTCTTTGATGCCTAGCAGTCCTTCGCCAGGTGCCTAGCAGCCCTTCTCCAGGTCTTAGGGTTTCGATACCTAGCAACCCTTCTCTAGGTGCCCAGCAGCCCTTCTCCAGGGCTTCTTTCTGCACACTCAGTGAACACTATTAAATCACAAATAGTACTTAACTTTGAATCCTTTGCCAATATCAAAACAAGGTTCGATATGGTGCTTCATGCACCAACACGGCCAGGTCATGGAGAGATCATCGAGAGGTAGAAGAAAGGGAGAAGGTCACCGGCGGCAAGATTTTTCTTGCGATCTTGCAGCGCCGGTGGGGGGAGGAGAAATCTGATCCTTCTCCACTTCTTCATGCCGGTTTCTTCTTCCTTCTTCATCACCACTTCTTCCTCTACGTGCGCAAGCAAGGAGCAAGGAGCAAGGAGCAAGGAGCAAGGAGCAAGGAGCAAGGAGCAAGGAATAGAAGTGGTTGGCGGCCGGAAAACAGGGTGGTGTTCACCCAAGTTGGCGCCGACGGAAGTGAAGAGGGTAACTAGGGTTTCGGTCAGTTTTGTGGAAGAAGAATGAGTTGTCTCTCTTCATCTTCCTCTTCTTTATCTTCCTAGCCTTCCTCTCAGTGCTACCTTGTGGCCGACCGGACCTTAGAGCATGAGGTGGCCGGCGGCGTGAGGAGGAGAGGAGGAAAGGTGGCCAGCGCAAGCTAACCCTAGCTTAATTTCTAGGGTTTGTGTTGGTGCGGGAAGAAGATTGAAGAAAGGTGGTTAATGCAGGGCCTTGGTGACTCCGCGTCTCTCTAGCTCGTCGCCCACATGATGTCCAAGAGGGGAGGGTCATAAAGTAGAAGACTGCGAGGTAAACGACCAGGTATACCTCTCCCTAGCTCCTCTTGTTTTTATTTTACATTCTTGCTTTGATTTTATCTATCATTGCATGTTGTTAATTAATTATCATAGATTAATTATTTGTTAATTAATATGATAATTAATTATGTCATTGTAAGATGTGTATACTGAAAGACATGAATTTCTTTATATGAACATCTTCATTTTGAAAAGAGAATCACAACTACACTAGGTGCCTGTTTACATTAGTACATGCATGAAAAGTCCAATTATTTTGCATTGTAGATAACATGGTGTGTGGTGTCACACGGAAGATCATGTTATCAGTTCCTTGCTTAGTATAAATAGAGGCCCACAATCGAGATGGAATTGGAAAACCCATCGGGATGATTGTAGTGTAATTAGGTGTGGTTGGTCTTGACCATAGAATTACACTAGTGTGCTTTGAGAACATTGAGCAGGACCAAAATCTGAGGTTTCCAATTTGTACTAATTCAATAATTGGATAGGACCTCAAGATTATATTATGGAGTACGATCCCTTAGTCCCGATATAAAACGGGCATATATTATTAACTATTATTTCTTTAATTTACCAATGGGCGAGATCTATTCTGTTAGATCGATAGGCCCGGTAAATTAAGAGAAAATATTAATAATATGATATGCCGTTGATTATTGATGGAATCCATGTCCTAGTGAGTCGGGTTGATGATGCCCCCTTGATGAGCTCGAAAGGTTCACAATGCTAAACCCTACAGGTGGATTTGATCTGACATGATGATAAGGTCGAGTGGTACTAGTCAAGGATTCAGAGGTTAATTAATTTGAATTATCAATAATTTAAATTAATTAATGGGCATTCGAGTTCTTAAACACGGGGGGATGGACGACTCATAATATGTGGAGCCCATATGAAAATATGGGAGTTGGTGAGGAAGTTCAATTAAGATCCTTTTGTGGATTGGATCTTAATTAATGGTCGGGTTTAGATCCATTGGTGGGCCAAGATCCAACTCCTCCTCTTGGTCCCTACCTTAGCCCTATAAATACCCAAGGAGATCATGATACCAAGAATCGATTAATCACACAACAACTCAAGGCTTCTCTCTTCTCCTCACCATCTCCTTCTCTCTCCTAGGTCACGGCAAGAAGATGGTGTTCCCTCCTTCTTTTCTTCTTCTCCTCACAACCACTCGGTGGATAGCCTCTACTAGACAAAGGGGGAGATTTTCTCTCCCTTTTGTAGTGGGCGGCGAGGAAGGAAGAGGTGTCGGCGACCGGTGGGAGGCAGCGCAAGGAGATTGGGCGGCGGCGCCGCAAGCTTGAGGAGGGGAGGTTTTTCCGGCTGGTTGAGTTGGGAAGGAAGGGCTCTCTCTCCTTCTTCTTCTTCTTCATATTCCTCTCAAGGGCTGCTGGCTGGCCGGGAGGCTTGGGTGGATTTTGTTGGCCGGCGGCACAAAGGGAGAGGGAAGGGTGGCCGGCGGTGAAAACCCTTGCTTAGGGTTTTGTTGGCTTGTGAAGAAAGTGATCAATTGGAGGCCTCGGGGATCTCGGTTCGCAGGAGATCGTCGCCCACACAACGTCCGTGAACGAAGGGACATAAGGTAGAAGGTTGCGAGGTGATCGGGAAGGTATATCTCTTCCCCAAGCTCCTTGATTATCCTTATGTCTATTGTGTGCCATGTTTGCTAACCTTGTCATTTCATGCTACTTAGTTTATTATTTTGATTTTGTATCATGGTGAATAATTTACTAAATGGACTCCGACCATAAACATAAAAGCCGTCGATCCATTCGTTTCCTTTTCCGTGGTCGAACGATCAGGCAAATTACAAGGCTAATTTTTGTAATTGACCTAGTTATAATTTGGATTGTTCGATACGGCATGAGATGGTTATAGGGAGACGGGTTTCCATTCGGATTAATTTTTTAATTCGTAGACATGGAGAGATCTCTCGAATCGACCAAGTATTTGCTTAGGAAACCCGCCAAGTCATACCCAACAATTGGTATCAGAGCTGAGGTTTCTGCTTTGTGTGTTTAAGGATTGGTTAATTTTTTGCATTTTCATACATTTTATTTTGCTGGATGATATGTTGATGTGCATATGCTAACTTTGTGTTGCAGGCACCAGATTCCAACTTATCATGGCCAAAAATTGATGTGTGTCATGGTTGTGCAAATTAGTGTAATTAATTAATCCTCGGGGTTGACGAAGCTAGGTATTTAATTTTTGTAATTAAATACGATACATGTTTAGACTGGCTATTTACTTTACTTTCGATCTAGTTTTCATGTACACTCCTTTATGGAGTATAGGATCGATGATGTAAATAATTAGCTAGTCATTTCGGCTCGGAGATCCCTCAAGGTAGCTTGCGCAGAAGGAAGGGAGGAGCGGAGGAAGTGACGACACGACTGGAGGCGCATTAGTGACCAAGGGCCATGAAAGTTGGAAAATCTAGGATTTTCTATATTTTTCATATATTGGTTATGTGCTTGGTTGTGTGGTTGTACTAGTAAAATTCCTTGACATAAATTACTAAGTGGGAGAGGGACCCTAAGGGTCCCATGAATTCCATTACAATCCGATAAGTGACACCAACAAGTCTGCGCGTTGGCTCTGAGCGCCTTCCTCCCCATCGGATGGACTTGTTCTGCGGATCACTGGGTCGGCAAAGACTATAGAAAATTATTAAAGAGCGTGTGTACTTCTCCATCGGAAGGCACATAATCAGAAATAATTTTTTTAGTGTCGTGTAATGGTGAACACTTAGATGCGAATAATAGTATCCTCCCTATCGGAGTCATTGCTATTATTTTGCAGAGCCGAAGTGAACCAACTATTGATCTTACTTGTCAAAAAGTTAGGTTGACAAGATAGTAAGATTGATGGGTAAAACCTCCTCTTACGAATGTAGGGATTCGTATATGTCCACATCATCGTGGCATGCGAATTTCTCGGTGTATAGGGGTGTTGGTAGATTTCGAAAATTTATTGTTTTGAGGAATCAATTTATTTTCGATTTCTAAAGTAGTGTATGTTGTGATTCTTAGGATTTTCAAAATAGCCTTTAACCCATTAGCGACCATACTTAAGAAAATAAACTTATTGACCCCAATTACATAGACTGGAAAAGAAACCTAGACATTGTCCTTACTGCTGAAGAGTACAAATATGTGCACTTCGAAGGGTGTTTAGAAAATGATGGCCCACTTCAATGAGATTGAGGATCTTGGAGGATAAATCGACAGGGAAACTCAGGTCGATATAATACTCCAATCTCTGCCTAGAAGTTTTGAGCAGTTTCGGCTCAACTATAACATGAATAAGCATGAGTATACATTGAGGGAACTACTAGAACTCCGGGTAGCAGAGGGGCTCTTTCGTCAGGGTTCACAGGACTTCGTCACTCAGAAGGTTTCTACTTCTGTGCCGAAAGACAGGAAGAAGAAGAAACAAGGTGAGTCCAAGAATGCAGCAGAATCGCAGGGACCTTAGGCTGGTGTGAAGAAGCCGAAAGGCAAGTGCTTCACAAGCAAGCAGACTGGACATTGGAAGGCGAATTGTCCTCATCGTCATTAGATAGGTATATCTTTTTCTTTTGTCGTTGTAACATGTTTAGCGGAGTTATCTACCGATACCTAGTGGGTAGATACCAATGCCACTAAACATGTCTGCAATTCTTTGCAGCGGTTCCAGGAAGCCCAACGACTAGCTAAGGAAGAGATTACTGTCTACAAGGGATATGCTACGGAGGAGGCTACTATTGCATTGAGAGTTATTTCTTTATCTGTAGAATATAATGTTTTGGTTTTAAGATTGCTTTTATGTACCTAATTTTAGAAAGAACTCTGGTTCAGTTTCTGAAATAATAGATATTCTATTACTTTTTGTTATGAAAAGTAGAATAGAAAGATTATCTGTTTAGGAACATGGATAAGCAATTTAAGCAATTAAAACCAAAGTCTCCCATGATGCAAATAGTAGCTAATAGCTCATCATCTAATCAAAATAAGAGAAAGGTTCCTTCCAAGATGAACCAAACATGTCTTTGACATCTAAAGCTTGGTCATATTAACCTTAGTAGGATTCAAAGGTCGATAGCCAATGGGCTCTCGGGTTCATTGGTGGTGGGAGACTTCCCAACCTTTGAATCTTACTTGAAAGGTAAAATGACCAAGAGGTCATTCAAGGCCGAGGGGTATAGAGCCAAAGATATGATAGAATCGTTTCATTCTGATTTGTGAGGTCCTATGCCTATTCAGGATAGAGGTAACTTTGAATACTTCGTAAGACGAATATTCAAAGTTATGGATACATTTACTTGATGGCCGCAAGTCTAAATCTTTGATTAGTTCAAAGAATTCAAGACTGTTGTGGAGACACTACGATCGGATCGTGGTGGTGGGTACCTCTTGGGAAAGTTTAGGACTTACTTATCAGAGACTGGGATTCAATCCCAATTGACTGCACCTAGTACACCCCAACGGAATGGTGCAGCAGAGCGAAGGAAAAGGGCTCTTATGGAAATGTTTAGGTTAATGATGATCTGCTCCGAGTTGTCGGATTCATTCTAGGGATATGCTCTGGAAACGACAGCGTATATACTTGATACCATGTAGGTCAGTACCTTTTACCCATAGAAGTGTGGACTAAGAGAAAGCCTAGTCTAAGACATATTCGGATTTGGGGTAGCTCAACACATATGCTGAGAGGGGATATTGATAAGTTGGAATCTCGTACGCTTGTTCGTAGGCTATCCTAGGGGAACGAAAGGTAGTTTTGTAGTCCTAAGGATCGGAGGGTAATCGTTGGTACGAATATCTGATTCTTAGAAGAAGACTATGCGATGAACCACAAGCCCATGAGTAGACTAGTTCTTGACGAATTAAGAGGGGATGTTCTGACCTTAGTACCAGCTGTACAAGAGGATACACCATAAGTCACTGTACCGCGTGCCACAAAAGATACACAGGTGGTACCTCGTCATAGTGGGAGGGTTGTTAGTCAACCAGAAGGATTCATATTCTTGGAAGAGTCTTCGGACTTGGTCCTTGGCGACCATGAATCAAGATCCCTAGACCTATGACAAGGAACATCGCTTTGAAGAGATAATCCAGTGATATGGATTTATTCAAAGGACGGATGAGATTTTTGTATGTAAGAAATATGACGGAAACATAGTGGTATTCTTGTACTATATGTAGAAAAAAATTTTTTAGTTGGCAACAATGACAAAGTATTATCAGACGTAAGGGTATGGTTGTCCAAACAGTTGATGTGAAGGACTTAGGAGAAGCAGGGCACATCCTTGGCGATCAAAGTTCTAAGGGATTACCAGAGAAGGATGTTGTGCTTATCCCAAGCTTCATACAAAACACTGTCTTAACTCGTTTTAGCATGGAAACCTCTAAGAAAAGTTTTGTACTTTTCAGCTGTGGCGCTACTCTATATAAGGAGATATGTTTAGATTATCAAAGGAGATAGAGCAGGTAATGGCGGTTCCTTTAGCATCGGCTATAGGAAGCCTCATGTATGCTAAAATCGAGACCAGATATCTGTATTGTCTTGGGCATGGTTAGCAGATATCGGAGTAATCCAAGTCAAGGAAATTGAATTTTGGTAAAAGAATATATTAGTGTCTGAGAAGGATTAAGAACTATATGATGGTTTACTGGGCAGACCAATCTCCTGTGGGTTATATGGATACAGATTTTCAGTCGGATAGGGGCACATATAAGTATTCCTCGGGGTTTTGTGATTACTATTAGGAGGTAGAACCATAAGTTTGGAGGAGTGTCGCGCAGCAGCTGCGTGATGGACTCCACCATGTGTATACTGAAAGACATGAATTTTTTTATATGAACATCTTCATTTTGAAAAGAGAATCACAACTATACTAGGTGCATGTTTACATTAGTACATGCATGAAGTCCAATTACTTTGCATTGTAGATAACATGGTGTGTGATGTCACACGGAAGATCATGTTATCAGTTCCTTGCTTAGTATAAATAGAGGCCCACAACCGAGATGGAATTGGACACCCCATCGGGATTGTTGTAGTGTAATTAGGTATGGTTGGTCTTGACCATAGAATTACACTAGTGTGCTTTGAGAACATTGAGCAGTACCAAAACCTGAGGTTATCTAATTTGTACTGACTCAATAATTGGATAGGACCTCAAGATTATAATATGGAGTACGATCCTTTAATCCTGATATAATAACGAACATATATTATTAACTTTTTTTCTTTGATTTACTAATGGGCGAGATTTATTCTGTTAGATCAATAGGCCCGGTAAGTTGGGAGATAATATTAATAATATGATGTGTCGTTGATTATTGACGGAATTCGTGTCCTTGTGAGTCGGATTGATGATGCCCCCTTGATGAGATCGAAAGGTTCATCATGCTAAACCCTGCAGGTGGATTTGATCCGGCATGATGATAAGGTCGAGTGATACTAGTCAAGGATCCAGAGTTTAATTAATTTGAATTGTCAGTAATTTAAATTAATTAATGAGCATTCGAGATCTTAAACACGGGGGGATGGACGACTCATAATATGTGGAGCCCATATGAAAATATGGGAGTTGGTGAGGAAGTTCAATTAAGATCCTTTTGTGGATTGGATCTTAATTGATGGTCGGGTTTAGATCCATTGGTGGGCCAAGATCCAACTCCTCCTCTTGGTCCCTACCTTAGCCCTATAAATACCCAAGGAGATCATGATACCAAGAATCGATTAATCACACAACAACTCAAGGCTTCTTTCTTCTCCTCACCATCTCCTTCTCTCTCCTAGGTCACGGCAAGAAGAGGGTGTTCCCTCCTTCTTTTCTTCTTCTCCTCACAACCACTCGGTGGCTAGCCTCTACTAGACAAAGGGGGAGATTTTCTCTCCCTTTTGTAGTGGGCGGCGAGGAAGGAAGAGGTGTCGGCGACCGGTGGGAGGCAGCGCAAGGAGATTGGGCGGCGGCGCCGCAAGCTTGAGGAGGGGAGGTTTTTCCGGCTGGTTGAGTTGGGAAGGAAGGGCTCTCTCTCCTCCACCTTCTTCTTCTTCTTCATATTCCTCTCAAGGGATGCTGGCTGGCCGGGAGGCTTGGGTGGCTTTTGTTGGCCGGCGACGCAAAGGGAGAGGGAAGGGTGGCCGGCGGTGAAAACCCTAGCTTAGGGTTTTGTTGGCTTGTGAAGTAAGTGATCAATTGGAGGCCTCGGGGATCTTGGTTCGCGGTAGATCGTCGGCCACATGACGTCCGTGAAGGGAGGGACATAAGGTAGAATGCCACGAGGTGATCGGGAAGGTATATCTCTTCCCCAAGCTCCTTGATTATCCTTATGTCTATTGTGTGTCAAGTTTGCTAACCTTGTCATTTCATGCTAGTTAGTTTATTATTTTGATTTTCTATCATGGTGAATAATTTACTAATTGGACCCCGACCATAAACACAAATGCCAGCGATCCATTCATCGCCTTTTCCGCGGTCGAACTATCGGGCAAATTACAAGGCTGATTTTTGTAATTGGCCGAGTTGTAATTTGGATCGTTCGATACGACACGTGATGATCGTAGGGAGACGGGTATCCATTCGGATTAATTTTTTAATCCGTAGACATGGAGATGTCTCTTGGATCGACCAAGTATTCACTTAGGAAACCTGCCAAGCCATACCCAACAGTCATAGACCCCGATAATAAACACAAAGACCGGTGATCCATTCGTCATTTTTTCTGTGGTTGATTAATCCGGAAAGTTACAAGGACTTGACTTTGGTTTTGGCTAAGTTTTGACTTGGATTAATTGATACGACGACGAGACGGTCGTTTGAGTGACGGGTCTCTATTCGGATTAAAATTTTAATCCGTAGACATAGACAGGTCTCTCATGTTCGACCCCGTGGTTGCTTAGGAAATCCTCAATCCATACAAGGGATTATTCCCATCAGCTAGTTGCATCATGCTAGCCTCAATGACTTCTGAGTTACAGAAGCAGCATAAGCATATGGATATTTATACTATTATCTATCTATAGGGGATCGACTGGTCGACAAGAGGGAGGGTGAATTACCCCTGCAAATATAAACTTATCTTTTGTCTTGATTAAATAAAGATCAAGATTAGTTCCATAAATAACATAAACAGATTAATAACATTAAAGTAATAAACAAAAGAAAAAGAGACACAACCGATTTACTTGGTTTGCAACCAGGAAAGTTGCTAATCCAAGGCAAAATAAAGCTTGATTTCCTTAGAGACACAACCGATTTACTTGGGACGGAGAAGCCTCCTTTTAGAATGAGGAACTCAGGAAAATAGTAGAAACATAGAAAATTTCGTGTACAAAATGAATTACCACAATTAACTACCTCTGGGGGTCTATTTATAACCCCAGTGAAGTTTACCTGATCGCTGACGTCGCCCTACTGGGGTGCCCGAGTGCTTCGGGGCGCTTGACACGTGGATCAGGAGTTATCCACTTTGTAACATTCACGAATGGCTAGTTGTGGATGAATTATCTCTTCTAGGGCTCATGTATGCACTGGGGCGCCCGGGAACATGGCTGCCCTAGTGCATAGGGGCGCCCCCATTCACGGGCGTCCGAGTGCTTTTGGTCAACACAGTGTTGAAGTCTTCAGCAGGTCTTCTTGGGTGATCTCGGGCCTTCCAGAGTTGGGCTCACCCGAACCCTCCTGTGGCCATCTCCTCGAGCGTGCTTTCCACCGGCTACTAGTCACTCGGATGTCGTGCACGTTCTTCTCCCTCCATCGGCGTACTCTTCCATAGACCTCTGTGTCCCTCGGATGCATCGAGCCTGTCAACTCCCTTCCCGTTCCATCCTTCTCGACTGCTGCATTTTTCGCTCGACTTCCTATGCTCCTAAGGTCCTGCACACTTAGACACAGGGATCAAAATACAATCGGACCTAACTTGACTCGGTTGACCATATCAAAACATACCTGGGGTACTTACAATCTTTCCCTTTTTGATGTGCATCAACCCAAGTTAAGTTAGGGTTAAAGAACATGTAACATTAAAGAATAAATATGTGATAATGCAAGAAAAAAAATTTGACATTAAGTATCTCCCTTAACTTTTTGCGCAGGTAGTACGGTTAATAGATGAAATTATGTTTTCTCATTTTCTACAAAATTCGCTTGGTCCTTTTTCGTCCACAGACTCTCATCTTTATCTTTATTATCAGTGTCTTTGGGAGATACAAAATTATTTTTCATAATTAATAATAAATCAAAGTCAGTTTTAAAAAATACCTATATCTATTGCTTCCAAGTATCAAACTCCTCCTTGAACTTTGGAGGATAGATAACTGGTCTGATCATTTTGTATGTGCTTCAGATGGAAGTTAGTCCTTTTGGAGTGTCTTGGCTCTAATACCACTTATAGGGATCGACAAGAGAGGATGGGCGGGGGGGGGGGGGGGGGGGGGGTTAATTGCCCCTGCAAATAGAAAATTATCTTTTGTCTTGCTTAAACAATGATCAAGATTAGTTCCACAAATAATATAAACAGATTAATAACATTAAAACAATAAACAAAAGAAAAAGAAGCATAACCAATTTACTTGGTTTGCAACAAGGAAGGTTGCTAATCCAAGGCCAAATAAATCTTGATCTCCTGATTAACTCATTGGGACGAAGAAGTCTCTTTACAGAATGAAGAACTAAAGAAAACAGAAGAAGCTTAGAAAGAAATTCGTGTACAAAATGAATTGCTGCAAGTGACTAAGCTCTGGGGGTATACTTATAACAATAGTGAAGTTTATCCGATTGCTGACGTGGCCCTATAGGGGCGCCCGAGTGCTTGGGGGGCTTGACATATGGCTCAGGGGTTATCCACTCCGCAACATTCGCGAACGGCTAGCTGTGGATGAATTATCGCTTCTCGGGAGCCTGTATGCACTGGGCGCTCGGGAACACGGGTGCCATAGTGCATAGGGGCGCCCCCATTCATGGGCGCTAGAGTTGACTCGGCTACCCGAGTGACTTTTGGTTAGCACAGTGCTGACCAGTCTTCAGTGGGTCTTCTTGGGTGATCTTGGACTTTCTAGAGTTGGGTTCACCAGAACCCCCCTTCGGCCTTCTCCTCGAGCGTGCTTCCCCTTGACTTCTAGTCCCTCGGACGTCGCGCGCATCCTTCTCACTCCACCAGAGTAGTCTTCTGTAGACCTCTACATTCCTCGGATGCACCGAGCCCTTTGTCTCCCTTCCCGTGCCATCCTTCTCGATCGCTGCATCTTCCGCTCCTAAGCTCTTGTACACTTAGACACAGGGATCAAAACACTGTTGGTGCAGTGAGCACTAAAGTCAAACCTATGTTTTGATAATGGCAATAGGGTTCAAAAGTTAAGTCTTAATTGTTATCTAACAATGTTACTTGAGTTTGCAGGAAAAGTCCTAGCGAAGGGCTGCTAGGCACCTGGCGAAGGGTTGCCAGGATAAAAAGTCCTAGCGAAGGACTGCTAGGCACTTGGCGAAGGAATGCCAAGATAAAAAGACCTAGCAAAAGACTGCTAGGCGCCAGGCGAAGGACAGCTTGGAACTGAAGCCCTAGCGAAGGAATGCTAGGCACTGGGCGAAGGATAGCTCGGTATCCAAGACCTGGCAAAGGATCGCCAGGCAAAAGTCCAACCAAAGGAGCGGTTGGCATCAGGTATATTCTCCCGAGAGGAGTAGGTGAGAACGCGTTCCCCGTCGAGGGAACAGTAGGCGTCGGTTCGACCTAGGGTTCCATTTTGGAGACCCAAAGTCAGAACCAAGACAGCTAAGGCTGTATAATCTTATGTTTTACTGCTTTATTTTGCTTTTAGACTAACCCTGGATGCAGGACCAAAGGAACGAGTGTCTGCAGCTCAGAGAGCCTCAATGGAGTGAGGCAGCAGCTGAGTAGGGCACCCCCAAGGTGAACAAGAAACAAATGAAGCAAAAAGGAGCTTCGGTTGACTACTGGCCGGGGCGCCCTCAGCAACCAGGGCGCCCTCAGCAGCCAAGGCGCCCCGCGCCTATGCCAGCGAAGCCAGAGACCCTTATCCAGCCGAGATGCCGGCGCGGAAGGAGTCAAGCAGGGCGCCCCCAGCGTCCAGGGCGCCCCCAAGGTCAAACCTCATCCCTATTCGAGTGGGATAAAGGTTGACTGAGCGAATCCCGGATCGCTTGACACGTGGGGGGGGGGGGGGCGCCCCCGACGTCCAGGGCACCCCGAGGTGCTTTAAATAGCACCCAACGCCCAGGCTCCCAAGAACATCTCGAACACAACGCTTCTACGCTCTTCTGCTCTCACGCATTGCTCCGGAAACTGCCCAACTCGAGCCGACGACGTCCTGCTGCTCCAAAAAAGTCAATCTACTCGGACGTCGGTAAAGAAGAGTGATTTTCAATTTACTGCACTTACTCTGTAATCAATATTTGTAAATTGTTTTTGCGCCTATATAGAATTGCCCAAAGTAAACGGTCAACGACCGTGGGCCTTGGAGTAGAAGTCGACCTAGGCTCCGAACCAAGTAAAACCTCCCATGTTTGCGTTGTGTTTTTAACTTCCGCTGTGCGACTACTCTTAGTTTTCAAATCCGAAAGTTTTCGATATTCAACCCCCCTCTATCGGTTCTCTCGATCCAACAAATGGTATCAGAGCGGGGAAGTTCAAACTTGGTGCAACCACCAGTTTGAAATTTTTTTTCTTTTCAGATTTTTATTTGTTTTTATTTCTCGTTCGAATTCTCTTTAAACATTTCGTTCAAATTTTCTGTTTCTCGTTAATCGAGGTTGGTGCAACACCCCTCGTTATTTCATTTTATTTAATCCCACACTACTAATCCAAGACCTAGTCTTGGGAAATTCTTTTTTGTTAGTTTTCTTATTCTACAGAGTAAATGGCCATGCAAGAAGGTTTTAGCACTGCCAGACCTCCACTTTTCAGTGGAGAAGACTTTTCCTACTGGAAAAGTCGAATGGAGGTCCACCTGAAAACTCAGGTGGACATGTGGATCATCATCCAGTCCGGACTGGAGATCCCCAAAAACACCGAAGGAGTATTGCAGACCTACTCAGAATGGGACAACACCCTGAAGTGAAAAATAGAAGCCGACGCAAAGGCGATTCAAACCCTACAATGCGGGTTAACAAAAGAAGAGCTAAACCGAGTGGGCCCCTTCAACAGTGCAAAGGAGCTGTGGGCAAAGCTGATCGAGCTTCATGAAGGAACGTCAGACACCAGGATCAGTAGGAGGGATCTTCTCCTGAACAAACTCTACACCATCAAGATGTCCGACACTGAAACAACAGCCCAACTCCACGCACGCATACAAGAATTGATGAACGGTCTTCACACTATAGGTCACAAGGTAGAAAACGGTGACCTAATCAGGTATGCCCTAAACGCCTTCCCTAGAAATACCTTGTGGGCATCTATGGTAGATGCATACAAGGTTTCAAGGGATCTTTCTAAAATAAAGTTAGACGAATTATTTTCCGAATTAGAACTGCACGAACAAACTAACTCCAATATGGTTGAGAAAGGAATTGCTTTCGTTGCAGGTAAAACTGGAAGGACAACAAAGAAGAAGCCTGAACCTGAACCCGAGTCTAACTCAGACTCAGTCTCAGAAGACGAAGAAGGAGATCAAACTAAGCTGGTCCGACTAGCCCGAAGCTACTACAAGGAGCTGAAGAACCGAACCAACAAACGAAAAATCAGCCGAAGAAAGGACGAACCAGCTGAACCCGCGAATGATAAAAACAAGCCCAACGTAACCTGTTACGAGTGCAAGAAGAAGGGCCACTACAAGACAGAATGTCCAAACTTAAAGGAAATCAAAAAGACAAGAAGAAAGAAAGCGCTCCAAGCAACCTGGGACGAATCTTCCTCAGAAGAAGAAGAAGAAGCACCCCAATCAAACCTACTAGCTCTGACCGCCTCAGATAAAGTCGAGACTGAGTCAGAATCAGAACAGGACGACGGCGAGCTGACCTTTACTGAAGACGGTGAAATTAAGGTAACTGGTTTCAATAGATGTCAATTAAGTGAACTAATTTCATTTCTTTCTCGAGATTTGGCAAAAGCCAAACTCCGAGTCGAATCCCTCCGACAGGAAGTAAAACTCCTGAAAGAGGGAGCTGACTCTAAACCCTTAACCGAGAAGGTTCAGGAAGGAACTCCTACTCAAGTTGAAAAACTTGAAAAGGAGAACTCCTCCCAGAAAACTCAGGTTAAGGATCTTAGATCAGCGTTAGAACGATTTACCTCTGGTTCCAAGGGTCTAGACATGATTCTTGGAAAACAGAAGTCCGTTCTAAATCGATCCGGACTTGGCTATAGAACCAAATCCCGACAAAGATCTTACCTTGCTGTACTGAATCAGTCTAGAGGTAAAATTCAGGCATGGGTACCTAAACTATGGCTGAACAAATCAACTGGATCAAATCAGTATTGGATTCCCAAGGACAAGATTCACATCTTGCCTGATCATCACCGCGGCTTTAGTCCAGGGGGAGCCAAACTGAAAACAATATTTATTATTAGATAAGAATTTAATTCGTGATTGCAATTGCTTGATTGATTGTTTATTTAAAATTCCTGCAATTTACCATGCTTAGATTTAGGAATGGTTAATATAAGGACTGAACAAACTTAACTGAAACTTGACAACATAGTATTGGGTGGAGGTGAGATGATAGTACGTTAGGGAAGCCAATTTGGCGGAACTAGCCGAAGCTACCGATTCAAGACCCAAACTAGTTAGACCAGAAATTTTTCAAAGAATAATTTTGAAAATGAAATTTCATTAAAAGGCTTTGTCAAGGAAAGGGTGGATGATCCCATAAGGCTACGGCCAAAGAAGGCCTAGTGCCTCGCCAAGACCTGGAAGCCAATTTTCGAAATTCAAATTCAAATTATTTTTTGTCAAATTCGAATCTAACACAAAAATTTCAGTTAATTGTAGATTTAAATATCTTTTCAAAAATTTCAAAATTAATTAAGTTTTTAAAATTTAATTGTTTTCAAAATTAATTAAGTTTCAAAATTTAATTGTTTTCAAAATTAATTAAGCTACCAAAATTTAATTGTTCTCAAAATTTATCAAAATTTTTAAAATAGTCTTAACTATCAAAACCTGTCTCACAAAACCTATAAGGCTAACGTGATTGAAAACCCTAGATTTGGGTGAGACAGTCTAGTCAGTGAAAATCAATTTAAGCTATTCTTAACTCTAATTGGATCCAAATCAACAAAATTCTTTATGTATAGGAACATAAAGATTTGGACCAATGGATGATGGATAGCGGTTGCTCCAGACATATGACTGGAGATAAATTGAAGTTCACCAAACTCAAGCTCAAAAACATAGGCTCAGTAGCATTTGGCAACAATGCTACACTCAAGGTAATTGGGTCAGGTAATATTGAGCTTAAATCTAACTTTATTATTAAGAAAGTTCTTTTGGTTGAAAACTTTAATTTTAACCTGCTTAGTATAAGTCAGTTATGTGATTCTGGTTATATAGTCACTTTCAACAATTCTGACTGCCTGATTAGAAATGTACAAGACTCAGAAACCATGCTTAAGGGCACTAGGAAAAATAATGTATACACTATAAACCTTCCCCTAGTACCCAAATGTATGTTAACTCAGTTAGAACTATCGAACCTCTGGCATAGGAGACTAGGTCATACCAATTTGAGAACTATCTCAAAAGTCACCAAACTTGGCCTAATCAAAGGTATTCCAAAGATTAAAAATAATGAAAACCTAATATGTGAATCATGTAATCAAGGTAAACAAATCAAATCTAATCACAAATTAATTCAATCTGATCTAACTCAAACCACACTTGAGCTCCTGCACCTTGACCTATTTGATTCACATGGAGCCAAGTCACTAAGCGGGAACCGATACTGCTTAGTAATAGTCGATGATTACTCAAGGTTTACCTAGGTTAGGTTTTTAATGTAACGTCCGCCCTTATATCTACTCTCGGGGCGGGGTTACGTACAATCAATCATATAATAATATTTTTTCTAACTTCTAGCATAAAATTAAAACAAAGAATGCAAGGATTAAGGACTGAGCATGCTTGTTTAAAACTATCAAAGTTATTCTATAACATGATAAGTTCACCAGTAATTCAACTCATAACATAATCAAGTATAAGAGACATCCAAGGGTAATCACTATCATGCAATATCAATCCTAGTCACTAACACTCATTGTCAAGGAACATAAACATGAGCATAATAAAGTAGATATAAAAGTCTTTCTTTCCCGAGCCACCACCCCACACATCTTCAGCCTCCTGCCTCTTCCTTTAGTTTAAGTGTTCCTTACCCTTATCTGCAGCATAAGATAACACATAAACTAGTAAGCACAAATGCTTAGTAAGGATCCTGTCCTACTCGCAAAATCCATACGAAAGAATACAACATGTACACATAATAAATCATAAGCATGTGTTCATCAAAGCATACTAAACATCAAAGTTTCTAAGCATGCAGTATAAAGAACCTTAAGCATACCCTTCACATATAATAAATGTTTCCAATGAATGTTTTCAAAACAATTCCATAAAGGTATTACTTAAAAATACATCCATATCATATAGGGCCCAGTTGTGTACCACATGATGCGCGTTCCCTAATGAGTTGGGGTAGCGAGCCACCAATCCCATTAGAGCAGGACCCTTACGTCCTACCGGAGCCATGACCTTATGTTAACATGCACCCCGGATTTGTTTAACGACCCCCTTACGAGTCGGGTACACAACTTACAAAGTAAAATACTTATCATGTCTTTACATATATGCTAAGGATTACTCCGAATTCACTTCTTAAGGGACACACCACTCTTCCAGGGTGTTTCTGATCCCATAGGGACACACCTCACAACATAAGGGTGTTCTTGATCCCATGCTTAGTGGAGTATCCTTTCAAGCATTTCATCATACATATCACATGCAATCTCATAAGGGTGCCCCATGGGCTATAAGACATGCTCATACATACATCATAATTCAACCACTTAAACATACTTTAGATATGACAAGATTTGGTCACATAGATCATACTCATATCATAGGAAGTGGTAGCATGCTAAAAATTAAGGTTCCCAATCAAACATTTCATTTAACATCACATGCATATACATATCATCATCCCCAAACATAAGCATATCTCATAGGGTAGTTTAACCTTCACAAACCCTAATCTTAGGGGGTTGGCCGAAAGTCATAAGGTAGGGAAAATTAAGGTTTTTGCAATAAAACATTCACACAGACATTTATACAAACACCTTGTATACAATATCATACAATATACTAAGCATGAATATATTCTAGGATAATTCAACCCTCACTAACCCTAGTTCTATGCCTTGGCCGAAACCCATCCAAACCCTAAACCCTAGTTTTTGTCATCACAAAATGAAGGGACACAACATATGTGTATACTCTAAGTTCCAAGGGATCTTCTCATGCATCAAGGAGTAACCTAAGTCTCCCCCTTGGGGGGTGGCCGAAACCTATACAAGGGTAAACCCTAGGTTTTGTTCACAACATTTTGAAGGAAACAATATATACATATACCCTAAGTTCCAAGGGGTCTTCTCATGTATCAAGGAGTAACCAAGGCCTTCCCCTAAGGGGGTGGCCGAAACTTACAAAGGGGAAAAGTCCCCATTTTCGAAAACAATCAAGGAGAAAAACATACAATAACCATTACACTGCAGGCGAGGGGATACTTACCTCCTTTCGCTTGAATTTCCCTTAGGGTACCCTTGGTTGATGTTAGAGTGAGAGTTCCCTTACTAGCACTTCACTAGAACCTTTGGCCCTTGTAGAGGGCAAGATCCTTGGATGGGATCTTCTTCCTTCCAAATTCCCTAGGGTTAGAACCCTAGGGTGAAATTTTGAAACTTGAAAAGGGGAGAAGAGGATGAATTTTCGGTGGGAAGTGAGGAAGAAGAAGAAGAGAGGAAGTTATTCCAGCCTCTCTTTCTCTTATTTATACTTTTCTCATGAAGGGACATGTCTCTTCACTTCCCTAGCTTTAACAAGCATGTTTCTTATTCTCTCAACATGAAATATGGCTTGGTGCGTTGGTTATGACATGATTAGTGCAACTAGGAGGTGCAAGGTTCAATCCTTGCTTCCTCCTTTCTATATCTTCTTTTTATTACCTTTTGCACTAATCCATATCAAAGCCCATTAAACCAAGCCCATCATGAAATTTCATAATAATAATAATGTTTCATGAATTCATAATATTTCATATGGGAAAATTTTGGGGTGTTACAGTCCTCCATACCTTATAAAAAGTTCATCCCGAACTTTAAAATAATTCCGGATACTTTAATCGTATTGCCTCCTCTCGTTCCTACGTGGCTTCTTCGAATTGTTCGTTCCGCCACAGAACCTTTACTAAGGCTACTTCCTTGTTCCTTAGCTTTTTGACTTCCCGGTCTAGGATCTGAATAGGTCGGCGTTCGGAACTTAGGTTCTCTTGATCTTGTACTGGTTGGGGCTCTATCATCTGATTCACATCAGAGGTACATTTCCTGAGCATTGATACATGGAAGACATTGTGGATAGCTGACATTTCTGGCAGTAACTCCAGTTCGTAGGCCACTTTGCCTACCCGTCTCAGGATCTGATACGGTCCCACATATCTCGGACTCAGCTTCCCTTTCTTCCCGAATCTCATCACCCCTTTCATAGGGGCCACTTTAAGGAATACTGAATCCCCAACATCAAACTCTAGTGGTCTGCGTCGCTTGTTAGCGTAGCTTTTCTGCCGACTCTGAGCAGTCACTATTCTCTGGCGAATATTCTTTATAGCCTGAGTGGTTTCATCTATAATATCAGTCTGGAGTCCCATCTCCTTCTTTTCACCACTCTCAAGCCAGCATATAGGAGATCGACATTTCCTTCCGTACAGTGCTTCGTACGGTGCCATCCCGATAGTAGCCTGATAACTGTTGTTATAAGCAAACTCTGCCAGGCTCAGGTATCGACACCAGCTTCCCTTGAAATCCAAGGCACAAGCTCGTAACATGTCCTCTAATATCTGGTTTACTCTTTCAGTCTGCCCGTCAGTCTGGGGGTGAAAGGCAGTACTGAATTTCAGCTTCGTGCCAAGAGCTTTCTGGACGTGTCCCCAAAAACCTGAAGTAAATCGACCATCCCTATCCGAGATAATGGTTTTGGGAACTCCGTGCAGTCGGACAATTTCCTTGACATACAGTTGAGCCAGCTGCTCCACTGAGTGGGTCATCCTGATAGCCAGAAAATGGGCAGACTTGGTGAGTCTGTCCACAATAACCCATATACCATCATATCCATTCGTCGTTCTAGGCAGCCCAGAGATGAAATCCATAGAGATGTCTTCCCATTTCCACTCGGGAATAGACAGAGGTTGCAGAACTCCTCCAGGCCTCTGGTGTTCTGCTTTGACCATCTGGCAGGTCAAACACATACTGATATTGTGGGCTACATCTCGTTTCATACCGGACCACCAAAACTTACTCTTCAGATCTTGATACATCTTGGTAGACCCAGGATGCATCGCATAAGGTGTTCCGTGAGCTTCCTCAAGGATTCTTGTCCGTAAGTCGGAGTCATCGGGAACACATAATCGACCCCGGAGATATAAGACTCCGCTGTCTGAAATCCGAAATCCATCGTCCTTGCCTTCGAGAACCTCTTGCCTGATCCTCTGAAGGCTCGGATCATGATTCTGCTTTTCCAGAATATCGTCGAATAATGTTGGCGAAATCATCAGGGTGGACAGCTCTCCTGATATGATTTCAATCCCGTAATTCATAATTTCTTCCCTAAGGGTTTTGATAAAGCTGATAAAGACATTAGGGCAGCACATGATTTTCTACTGAGAGCATCGGCTACCTTGTTGGCTTTTCCCGGATGGTACAGGATCTCACAGTCATAATCCTTGACCAATTCGAGCCATCTGCGCTGTCTCATATTCAGATCTTTCTGGGTGAAGAAATATCGCAGACTCTGGTGGTCTGTATAAACTTTACACTGAGTTCCATATAGATAATGCCTCCATATTTTCAGTGCAAAGACCATCGCTGCTAACTCTAAGTCATGGGTAGGGTAATTTCTTTCATGTTCCTTCAGTTGCCTAGAGGCATAGGCAATTACCTTCCCATTTTGCATAAGCACAGCTCCGAGTCTAAGTTTGGATGCGTCGTTGTACATATCGAAACCCATATCGCTCTCTGGAAGAGTCAATATTGGAGCGCTAGTCAGCCTCCTTTTCAGTTCAGTAAAGCTCTTCTCACATTCCTCGGTCCATATATATTTCTTGTCTTTCTTTGTAAGAGCTGTCATAGGGGCTGCAATCCGAGAGAAGTTCTCTACGAATTTTCTGTAATAGCCTGCTAGCCCGAGGAAACTTCTGATTTCACTGGCATTCTTGGGTCTGGTCCAGTTACTCACAGCTTCAATTTTAATTGGGTCCACCATTACTCCTTCCTTGGAGATAACATGTCCCAAGAATGATACTTGATCGAGCCAGAACTCGCATTTGGAAAATTTAGCATACAGTTGTTCCTTCCGAAGAATCTGTAGTACTGTACTCAGGTGCTCAGCATGTTCTTCGGGAGTTCTCGAATATATAAGGATATCGTCGATAAAGACGATCACAAATCTATCAAGAAATGCTGAGAATACCCGATTCATTAAATCCATAAACATAGCTAGCGCATTGGTAACTCCAAGTGGCATAACTATGAACTCATAATGTCCGTATCTGGTTCGGAAAGCCGTCTTCGGTATATCCTCATTTTTCACCCTGACTTGGTGATACCCCGACCTCAGGTCAATTTTAGAGAAAACCGTGGCTCCCTTCAATTGATCGAACATGTCATCTATCCTGGGTAGAGGGTACCTGTTCTTGATAGTCTCGTTGTTCAGCGCCCGATAGTCGATACACATTCGCATCGACCCACCCTTCTTTTTCACGAACAGTACGGGGGCTCCCCAGGGAGAATGACTAGGGCGGATGAGTCCCTTGTCAAGTAGCTCCTGTAACTGTCCCTGTAATTCTTTTAATTCCGTCGGCGCTATACGGTACGGTGCTTTGGAAATGGGGTTAGTACCACGAATCAATTCAATTGCAAATTCTATATCCCTTTTAGGTGCTAACCCTGGTAAGTCATCGGGAAATACCTCTGGGTAATTGCATACAATTTTGACATCTTCTAGCTTCGGGTCCTCTGTAGGATTGGTATCAACCACATGAGCTAGAAACCCAGAGCATCCATTTTCTAACATCTTCCTTGCTTTCAGAGCCGACAAGAATTTTCTTGTCCTCTTCTTCGGCTCTCCGATAAATTCAACAAGAATTCCCTCCTGAAATTCGGACTCGAAGTCCTTCCACTTCATCTGATCCACTGACCTTCTAGCCTTTACCCGTTCCCACCACATCCTGGCGTCGCCAGTGAGGCAGAACGAGACACATTTAAATTTTCTCATGCTCGGGCCAGTCTAATAATTCCACTGTGCTCTCAACTGCCTTGAGCCAGGCCTGGGCGTCCCAGGGCTCGCAGGCGCCGGAGAACTTTTCCGGCTTCAGTCTCTGCCACTGAATCAGATAAGCCTCCTGTCGGACTCCTCGGACCGGAGTGTCCGGGGGTGCCTATGCAGTTGGAGGCTCAGTAGGTATCGCATTCTGACTTCCCTGCGGGGTTGCAGTATTCCCCTGCTGGGTCATCAGAGTGTTTATTATCTGCTGTTGTTCAGTGACCTGACGCTGCAGGTCTGTGATCACTTGCATCATATTAGGTGGGGGTGCTGTCTCATTACCCCGATTGCTACGTCCTCTAGCCATATCTATCATACAGGTGATGAATGACTACATAAGAATTAATACTACTTTCACTTGTTATGCAAGCATAAATCATCTCCATATAATCATTACTGTACATGAAATAAAATAAGGCGAGGTTAGGATCTCTTACTTGAAAGCGGCAGGATGAAGCTTGATGTGTGTGTGGTGGAGGGGAAATCTGCTCTGATACCAACCTGTAACGCCCGCCCTTATATCTACTCTCGGGGCGGGGTTACGTACAATCAATCATATAATAATATTTTTTCTAACTTCTAGCATAAAATTAGAACAAACAATGCAAGGATTAAGGACTGAGCATGCTTGTTTAAAACTATCAAAGTTATTCTATAACATGATAAGTTCACCAGTAATTCAACTCATAACATAATCAAGTATAAGAGACATCCAAGGGTAATCACTATCATGCAATATCAATCCTAGTCACTAACACTCATTGTCAAGGAACATAAACATGAGCATAATAAAGTAGATATAAAAGTCTTTCTTTCCCGAGCCACCACCCCACACATCTTCAGCCTCCTGCCTCTTCCTTTAGTTTAAGTGTTCCTTACCCTTATCTGCAGTATAAGATAACACATAAACTAGTAAGCACAAATGCTTAGTAAGGATCCTGTCCTACTCGCAAAATCCATACGAAAGAATACAACATGTACACATAATAAATCATAAGCATGTGTTCATCAAAGCATACTAAACATTAAAGTTTCTAAGCATGCAGTATAAAGAACCTTAAGCATACCCTTCACATATAATAAATGTTTCCAATGAATGTTTTCAAAACAATTCCATAAAGGTATTACTTAAAAATACATCCATATCATATAGGGCCCAGTTGTGTACCACATGATGCGCGTTCCCTAATGAGTTGGGGTAGCGAGCCACCAATCCCATTAGAGCAGGACCCTTACGTCCTACCGGAGCCATGACCTTATGTTAACATGCACCCCGGATTTGTTTAACGACCCCCTTACGAGTCGGGTACACAACTTACAAAGTAAAATACTTATCATGTCTTTACATATATGCTAAGGATTACTCCGAATTCACTTCTTAAGGGACACACCACTCTTCCAGGGTGTTTCTGATCCCATAGGGACACACCTCACAACATAAGGGTGTTCTTGATCCCATGCTTAGTGGAGTATCCTTTCAAGCATTTCATCATACATATCACATGCAATCTCATAAGGGTGCCCCATGGGCTATAAGACATGCTCATACATACATCATAATTCAACCACTTAAACATACTTTAGATATGACAAGATTTGGTCACATAGATCATACTCATATCATAGGAAGTGGTAGCATGCTAAAAATTAAGGTTCCCAATCAAACATTTCATTTAACATCACATGCATATACATATCATCATCCCCAAACATAAGCATATCTCATAGGGTAGTTTAACCTTCACAAACCCTAATCTTAGGGGGTTGGCCGAAAGTCATAAGGTAGGGAAAATTAAGGTTTTTGCAATAAAACATTCACACAGACATTTATACAAACACCTTGTATACAATATCATACAATATACTAAGCATGATTATATTCTAGGATAATTCAACCCTCACTAACCCTAGTTCTATGCCTTGGCCGAAACCCATCCAAACCCTAAACCCTAGTTTTTGTCATCACAAAATGAAGGGACACAACATATGTGTATACTCTAAGTTCCAAGGGATCTTCTCATGCATCAAGGAGTAACCAAAGTCTCCCCCTTGGGGGGTGGCCGAAACCTATACAAGGGTAAACCCTAAGTTTTGTTCACAACATTTTGAAGGAAACAATATATACATATACCCTAAGTTCCAAGGGGTCTTCTCATGTATCAAGGAGTAACCAAGGCCTTCCCCTAAGGGGGTGGCCGAAACTTACAAAGGGGAAAAGTCCCCATTTTCGAAAACAATCAAGGAGAAAAACATACAATAACCATTACACTGTAGGCGAGGGGATACTTACCTCCTTTCGCTTGAATTTCCCTTAGGGTACCCTTGGTTGAAGTTAGAGTGAGAGTTCCCTTACTAGCACTTCACTAGAACCTTTGGCCCTTGTAGAGGGCAAGATCCTTGGATGGGATCTTCTTCCTTCCAAATTCCCTAGGGTTAGAACCCTAGGGTGAAATTTTGAAACTTGAAAAGGGGAGAAGAGGATGAATTTTCGGTGGGAAGTGAGGAAGAAGAAGAAGAGAGGAAGTTATTCCAGCCTCTCTTTCTCTTATTTATACTTTTCTCATGAAGGGACATGTCTCTTCACTTCCCTAGCTTTAACAAGCATGTTTCTTATTCTCTCAACATGAAATATGGCTTGGTGCGTTGGTTATGACATGATTAGTGCAACTAGGAGGTGCAAGGTTCAATCCTTGCTTCCTCCTTTCTATATCTTCTTTTTATTACCTTTTGCACTAATCCATATCAAAGCCCATTAAACCAAGCCCATCATGAAATTTCATAATAATAATAATGTTTCATGAATTCATAATATTTCATATGGAAAAATTTTGCGGTGTTACATTTAAAAACCAAAGATGAAACCTTAAAACTATTTAATGATTTCTGTAAATTGATTGAAAATCAAAACGATACTAAAATTAAAAGACTTAGGAGTGACCACGGGGGAGAATTGGAAAATCAACGGTTCGAGGAATTCTGTAAGGTCAATGGGTATTTACATGAATTTTCATGTCCTAGAACCCCCCCAACAAAATGGGATAGTCGAAAGAAGGAATAGAACCTTACAAGAAGCCGCTAGGGCTATGCTCAACGAATTTAGCTTAGCAAACCAATATTGGGCAGAAGCGATTAGTACAGCTTGTTACATTCAAAATAGGGTTCTGATTAACAAAAGGCACAACAAAACACCCTACGAACTATACTAGCATAGGCTCCCAAATCTACACTACCTAAGGGTCTTTGGATGCAAAGTTCATATCCTAAACACCAATGACTACTTAGGAAAATTTCAATCCAAATCAACCCTAGGTATCTTCCTAGGATATTCAACCACAAGTAGAGCCTATAGAGTTTACAACAAACAAACTAAGAAAATTGAAGAAACAACTAACTTAATATTTGATGAAGAAGTCAACTCAACATCTAATAATCCAGACTTAACTTCATCAAATTCTGATCAAAAAAATATTGAACAAACTAATGAACCCTTAATTGAATCTTTAAACGAACTAACTATCGAACCAATTAATGAGTCAATTGAACCAACAAATGAACCAAACCGACCAGCTGGACCTGAGGCTGAACCAAGTTCTAGGAGAACCAAGAAACCCAGACTTAGTCACTTAACTGACCAAATTGTGGGTGATCCAACTCTAGGAGTCAGGACTAGATCCTCCTATAGAAACCTTAGTCAAATAGCTATGATCTCAAAAATAGAACCCAAAACAATAGATGAAGCTCTACCTGACCCTGATTGGATCATAGCTATGCAAGAAGAATTAGCCCAATTTGAGAGGAACCAAGTCTGGGAACTAGTGCCTAAACCTGAAGGCAAATCCATCATAGACACTAAGTGGGTCTTTAGGAATAAGCTAAATGATCAAGGAGAAATAGTCAGAAATAAAGCCCGCTTAGTAGCCAAGAGATTCAGCCAGGTAGAGGGATTAGATTACGACGAAACTTATGCACCAGTAGCTAGACTTGAGTCCATTAGAATGTTGTTAGCCTTTGCATCCCATAAAGGATTTAAGCTATACCAAATGGATGTAAAGTCAGCCTTCCTAAATGGATTCATTAAAGAAGAAGTTTATGTAGGACAACCTCCTGGGTTTGAGGACTTAGACAAGCCTGACCACGTTTACAAATTAACTAAAGCTTTATATGGGTTAAAACAAACACCTAGGGCCTGGTATGAATGTTTATCAACCTACTTAACTTCTAAAGAATTCAAACAAGGACAAATTGACTCAACTTTATTCATTAAAATCCTAGGAAAAGACATATTTATTGCCCAAATTTACGTAGATGACATAATATTTGGATCCACCAACACAAACTTCCTAAAAGAGTTTGTCAAAATAATGGAAAATGAATTTGAAAAGAGCCTAGTTGGTGAACTTACCTTTTTCCTAGGACTGCAAATCAAACAAACAAGAGATGGAAACTACGTCCATCAATCCAAATATGCTAAAGAGTTAATAAAGAAATTTAAAATGGACAACTCTAAAAGCATAAGTACCCCCATGACAACTAATGTAAAAATAGACAGTGACCCTGATGGCAAGCCAGTAGACCTCAAACTATATAGAAGTATGATAGGTAGTCTACTTTACCTTACTGCCAGCAGACCTGACATTCTATTTGCTGTAGGAATGTGTGCTAGATACCAAACCTGTGCTAAGGAAATGCACTTAGCAGCCCTAAAAAGAATACTAAGATATATAAAGGGCACCCTAAATGTAGGGATTTGGTATCCTAGAACCTCAACCTTCAATCTGTCAGGGTACTCAGACTCTGACTATGCTGGTTGCAAATTAGATAGAAAGAGCACAAGTGGAAGCTGCCAACTATTAGGAAATAGTTTAGTAAGTTGGTGCAGCAGAAAATAACACTGTGTAGCCCTATCCACAACTGAAGCTAATTATGTGACCTTAGGAGAGTGTGTAGCACAACTTTTATGGATGATGCACACTCTTAAGGATTTCCAGCTCAACTACACTCAAACCCAAGTCTTCATTGACAATATAAGCTCGATCAATTTAACCAAAAATCCAATCCAACACTCCAGGACTAAACACATAGAAGTTAAACACCACTTCGTTAGAGACCATGTAGCCAGGGGTGAGATAGTACTTAAACATATAGACTCAAAATCCAACTTAGCCGATATATTCACAAAACCTTTACCTGAGTCTGACTTCAGCTCACTAAGAAGGCAGTTAGGATTTTGCTTAGTAGAATAGATTTAGCTCACTATTGTTTTTTTTATCAAATTTTTTTTTTCAAAATGCTTTCAAAATCAGCTCTTACTTAAATTTTGAAAAAAAAAATTTTGACTTAGTTTTAATTTCAAAACTACCCCTTTTCAAAATTAAGGCTTTGTCGCAAATGGACCTAGCCTAGGCCCTAACCCTAGAACTGGATGCACCTATAGACTTAGAAGCCAGCATCTCACAAGCACTTTAGGGTACTTTGATTGATAACCTAGAAAGGGTTGAGATGCTTAGGTCTTTGCCTTAATTCAAGATGCATTAAGCCAGTGCATCTGCAGTAATTGGGGCACTAAATACAACTTATACAGCAATCCAGTTAAGTGTCAAGCTTAGAAAATCTAACTTGAACAAAACAACTTAACTTGACTAACCCTAGCAAAAACTACTTCTTATAACAGTTAGTAAGTAGCTAAATGAGTTAGACAGGTCCCTACAAGAGAGAATTAAATGATTTGGTCCAAGTCTTGGTTCAGTACAGCAAAAACATATGAATATGTTTTCTTTATGAAAATATTTTTTAAGTCATTCCTTTTATGCAAATTAAATTCTGCAATATCTATCTGCTTATCAATCTGTTTTTGATATATGGCAAAGGGGGAGAGATAGAAAGCAGAGAGGTTAAATTTTTTAAAAGTTTTCAAACTCTCAATATCTTTTTCAAAAAGTTAGTTACTTTTCAAAGCTTTTCAAAACCTTTCTAGAAACACTTAAGTTTTTGTTTTAAAGAAAAACCTATTAAGTACTTTAAACTTAAGTTTTTCAAAACTTCTATAAGTACTTTAAACTTAAGTTTTTCAAAACTTCTATAAGTATTTTAAACTTAAGTTTTTCAAAACTTTTATAAGTACTTTAAGCTTAAGTTTTTCAAAACTTCCATAAGTACTTTAAAACTTCATTTACTAAGTACTTAAATTATTTCAAAAGTCTACTAAGTGCTTAAGTTTTTCAAATCCTACTGAGTACTTAACTTAAAAAGTTTTCAAAACTTTTGAGTACTCTAAAAGTTAAGGCTTCAAAATTTACTAAGCACTTAAAGTTCTTCAAAAGTTAGTAAGTACTCAAAACTCATGCTTTTAAAAAATTTCATCTATGTACTTTTAAAACTTAAGTTATCAGAAAATTTCTAAAGCACCTAAACTTAAGTTTTCAAAAGTGCTTCTAAGTAAAGTTTTAATAAAAACTTAGAACCCCACAAAGTTTTGAAAAATCTAGGGGGAGATTCTCTCCAGGGGGAGGGAATAAATTTTTATGCTTTTTTAAACTTATCTTTTTGAACTAGAGTTGCCATAAATCAAAAAGGGGGAGATTGTTAGTGCAGTGAGCACTAAAGTCAAACCTATGTTTTGATAATGGCAATAGGGTTCAAAAGTTAAGTCTTAATTGTTATCTAACAATGTTACTTGAGTTTGCAGGAAAAGTCCTAGCGAAGTGCTGCTAGGCACCTGGCGAAGGGCTGCCAGGATAAAAAGCCCTAGCGAAGGACTGCTAGGCACTTGGCGAAGGAATGCCAAGATAAAAAGACCTAGCGAAGGAATGCTAGGCGCCAGGCGAAGGACAGCTTGGAACTGAAGCCCTAGCGAAGGGATGCTAGGCATTGGGCGAAGGATAGCTCGGTATCCAAGACCTGGCAAAGGATCGCCGGCAAAAGTCCAACCAAAGGAGTGGTTGGCATCAGGTATATTCTCTCGAGAGGAGTAGGTGAGGACGCGTTCCCCGTCGAGGGAATAGTAGGCGTCGGTTCGAACTAGGGTTCCATTTTGGAGACCCTACTCAGCTGCTGCCTCACTCCATTGAGGCTCTCTGAGCTGCAGACACTCGTTCCTTTGGTCCTGCATCCAGGGTTAGTCTGAAAGCAAAATAAAGCAGTAAAACATAAGATTATACAGCCTTAGCTGTCTTGGTTCTGACTTTGGGTCTCCAAAATGGAACCCTAGGTCGAACCGATGCCTACTGTTCCCTCGACGGGGAACGCGTCCTCACCTACTCCTCTCGGGAGAATATACCTGATGCCAACCGCTCCTTTGGTTGGACTTTTGCCTGGCGATCCTTTGCCAGGTCTTGGATACGGAGCTATCCTTCGTCCAGTGCCTAGCATTCCTTCGCTAGGGCTTCAGTTCCAAGCTGTCCTTCGCCTGGCGCCTAGCAGTCCTTCGCTAGGTCTTTTTATCTTGGCATTCCTTCGCCAAGTTCCTAGCAGTCCTTCGCTAGGGCTTTTTATCCTGGCAGCCCTTCGCCAGGTGCCTAGCAGCCCTTCGCTAGGACTTTTCCTGCAAACTCAAGTAACATTGTTAGATAACAATTAAGACTTAACTTTTGAACCCTATTGCCATTATCAAAACATAGGTTTGACTTTAGTGCTCACTGCACCAACAATCTCCCCCTTTTTGATTTATGACAACCCTAGTTCAAAAAGTTAAGTTTAAAAAAGCATAAAAATTTGTTCCCTCCCCCTGGTGAGAATCTCCCCCTAGATTTTTCAAAACTTTGTGGGGTTCTAAGTTTTTATTAAAACTTTACTTAGAAGCACTTTTGAAAACTTAAGTTTAGGTGCTTTAGAAATTTTCTGATAACTTAAGTTTTAAAAGTACATAGATGAAATTTTTTGAAAGCATGAGTTTTGAGTACTTACTAACTTTTGAAGAACTTTAAGTGCTTAGTAAATTTTGAAGCCTTAAGTTTTAGAGTACTCAAAAGTTTTGAAAACTTTTTAAGTTAAGTACTCAGTAGGATTTCAAAAACTTAAGCACTTAGTAGACTTTTGAAATAATTTAAGTACTTAGTAAATTAAGTTTTAAAGTACTTAGGAAGTTTTGAAAAACTTAAGCTTAAAGTACTTATAAACGTTTTGAAAAACTTATGTTTAAAATACTTATAGAAGTTTTGAAAAACTTAAGTTTAAAGTACTTATAGAAGTTTTGAAAAACTTAAGTTTAAAGTACTTAATAGGTTTTTCTTTAAAACAAAAACTTAAGTGTTTCTAGAAAGGTTTTGAAAAGCTTTGAAAAGTAACTAATTTTTTGAAAAAGATATTGAGAGTTTGAAAACTTTTGAAAAATTTGACCTCTCTGCTTTCTATCTCTCCCCCTTTGCCATATATCAAAAACAGATTGATAAGCAGATAGATATTGTAGAATTTAATTTGCATAAAAGCAATGACTTAAAAAATATTTTCATAAAGAAAACATATTCATATGTTTTTGCTGTACTGAACCAAGACTTGGACCAAATCATTTAATTCTCTCTTGTAGGGACCTGTCTAACCCATTTAGCTACTTACTAACTGTTATAAGCAGTAGTTTTCGCTAGGGTTAGTCAAGTTAAGTGCTTTTGTTCAAGTTAGATTTTCTAAGCTTGACACTTAACTGGATTGCTGTATAAGTTATATTTAGTGCCCCAATTACTGCAGATGCACTGACTTAAAGCATCTTGAATTAAGGCAAAGACCTAAGCATCTCAACCCTTTTTATGTTATCAATCAAAGTATCCTAAAGTGCTTGTGAGATGCTGGCTTCTAAGTCTATAGGTGCATGCAGTTCTAGGGTTATGGCCTAGGCTAGGTCCATTTGCGACAAAGCCTTAATTTTGAAAAGGGGTAGTTTTGAAATTAAAACTAAGTCAAAATTTTTTGTTTTTTCAAAATTTAAGTAAGAGCAGATTTTGAAAGCATTTTGAAAAAAATATTTTTTGATAAAAAAACAATAGTGAGTTAAATCTATTCTACTAAGCACAATCCTAACTGCCGAATTGAAAGGAGACTTCCAAATAGAAAGGAACCAAGTACTTATAAGCTAGTCAACATAGGAAAGTCAACACAGTCATACAGTCAAACATAAGTCAACCCTACTGAGTCGGTTTGACTATGGTTGGAATTGATTTGACTGTTTTGACTATGGTTTTGACTGCTTTGACCATGGTTTGACTATGTTGACCATGGTTTGACTATATTGACCATGGTTTGACTATGATCTTAAATACAAGATTATCTCATACTATAGGTATCAAAAGAATTTCCAATTGAGTCTTAATCCTACTGTCTCACCCAGTCTTGGGTTTTCAATCATGTTAGCCTTATAGGTTTTGTGAGACAGGTTTTGATAGTTAAGACTATTTTGAAAAATTTTGATAAATTTTGATAGCTTAATTAATTTTAAAAACAATTAAATTTTGAAAACTTAATTAATTTTGAAAACAATTAAATTTTGAAAACTTAATTAATTTTGAAATTTTTGAAAAGATGTTTAAATCTACAATTAACTGAAATTTTATGTTAGATTCGAATTTGACAAAAAATAATTTGAATTTGAATTTCAAAAATTAGCTTCCAGGTCTTGGCGAGGCACTAGGCCTTCTTTGTCCGTAGCCTTATGGGATCATCTACCCTTTCCTTGACAAAGCCTTTTAATGAAATTTCATTTTCAAAATTATTCTTTGAAAAATTTCTGGTCTAACTAGTTTGGGTCTTGGATCGGTAGTTTCGGCTTGTTCTGCCAAATTGGCTTCCCTAACGTACTATCATCTCACCTCCACCCAATACTATGTTGTCAAGTTTCAGTTAAGTTTGTTCAGTCCTTATATTAACCATTCCTAAATCTAAGCATGGTAAATTGCAGGAATTTTAAATAAACAATCAATCAAGCAATTGCAATCACGAATTAAATTCTTATCTAATAATAAATATTGTTTTCAGTTTGGCTTCCCTTAGACTAAAGCCGCGGTGATGATTAGGCAAGATGTGAATCTTGTCCTTGGGGATCCAATACTGATTTGATCCAGTTGGTTTGTTCAGGTATAGTTTAGGAACCCATGCCTGAATTTTACCTTTGGACTGATTCAGTACAGCAAAGTAAGATCTTTGTCGGGATTTGGTTCTATAGCCAAGTCCGGATCGATTTAGAACTGATTTCTGTTTTCCAAGGATCATGTCAAGACCCTTGGAACCAGAGGTAAATAGTTCTAACGCTGATCTAAGATCCTTAACTTGAGTTTTCAAGGAGGAGTTCTCCTTTTCAAGTTTTTCAACTTGAGTAGGAGTTCCTTCCTGAACCTTCTCGATTAAGGGTTTAGAGTCAGCTCCCTCTTTCAGGAGTTTTACTTCCTGTCGGAGGGATTCGACTCAGAGTTTGGCTTTTGCCAAATCTCGAGAAAGAAATGAAATTAGTTCACTTAATTGACATCTATTGAAACCAGTTACCTTAATTTCGCCGTCTTCTGTAAAGGTCAGCTCGCCGTCATCCTGTTCTGATTCTGACTCAGTCTCGACTTTATCTGAGGCGGTCAGAGCTAGTAGGTTTGATTGGGGTGCTTCTTCTTCTTCTTCTAAGGAAGATTCGTCTCAGGTTGCTTGGAGCGCTTTCTTTCTTCTTGTCTTTTTGATTTCTTTTAAGTTTGGACATTCTGTCTTGTAGTGGCCCTTCTTCTTGCACTCGTAGCAGGTTACGTTGGGCTTGTTTTTATCATTCGCGGGTTCAGCTGGTTCGTCCTTTCTTCGGCTGATTTTCCATTTGTTGGTTCGGTTCTTCAGCTCCTTGTAGTAGCTTCGGGCTAGTCGGACTAGCTTAGTTTGATCTCCTTCTTCGTCTTCTAAGTCTGAGTCTGAGTTAGACTCGGGTTCAGGTTCAGGCTTCTTCTTTGTTGTCCTTCCAGTTTTACCTGCAACGAAAGCAATTCCTTTCTCGACCATATTGGAGTTAGTTTGTTCGTGCAGTTCTAATTCGGAAAATAATTCGTCTAACTTTATTTTAGAAAGATCCCTTGAAACCTTGTATGCATCTACTATAGATGTCCACAAGGTATTTCTAGGGAAGGCATTTAGGGCATACCTGATTAGGTCACGGTTTTCTACCTTGTGACCTATAGTGTGAAGACCGTTCATCAATTCTTGTATGCGTGCGTGGAGTTGGGCTGCTGTTTCAGTGTCGGACATCTTGATGGTGTAGAGTTTGTTCAGGAGCAGATCCCTCTTACTGATCCTGGTGTCTGACGTTCCTTCATGAAGTTCGATCAGCTTTGCCCACAGCTCCTTTGCACTGTTGAAGGGGCCCACTCGGTTTAGCTCTTCTTTTGTTAACCCACATTGTAGGGTTTGAGTCGCCTTTGCGTCGGCTTCTATTTTTCGCTTCAGGGTGTTGTCCCATTCTGAGTAGGTCTGCAGTACTCCTTCGGCGTTTTTGGAGATCTCCAGTCCGGACTGGATGATGATCCACATGTCCACCTGAGTTTTCAGGTGGACCTCCATTCGACTTTTCTAGTAGGAAAAGTCTTCTCCACAAAAAAGTGGAGGTCTGGCGGTGCTAAAGCCTTCTTGCATGGCCATTTACTCTGTAGAATAAGAAAACTAACAAAAAAGAATTTCCCAAGACTAGGTCTTGGATTAGTAGTCTGGGATTAAATAAAATGAAATAACGAGGGGTGTTGCACCAACCTCGATTAACGAGAAATAGAAAATTTCAACGAAATGTTTAAAGAGAATTCGAACGAGAAATAAAAACAAATAAAAATCTGAAAAGAAAAAAAATTTCAAACAGGTGGTTGCACCAAGTTTGAACTTCCCCGCTCTGATACCACTTGTTGGATCGAGAGAACCGATAGAGGGGGGGTGAATATCGGAAAACTTTCAGATTTGAAAACTAAGAGTAGTCGCACAGCGGAAGTTAAAAACACAACGCAAACACGAGAGGTTTTACTTGGTTCGGAGCCTAGGTCGACTCCTACTCCAAGGCCCACGGTCGTTGACCATTTACTTTGGGCAATTCTATATAGGCGCAAAAACAATTTACAAATATTGATTACAGAGTAAGTGCAGTAAATTGAAAATCACTCTTCTTTACCGACGCCCGAGTAGATTGACTTTTTCAGAGCAGCAGGACGTCGTCGGCTCGAGTTGGGCAGTTTTCGGAGCGAGGCGTGAGAGCAGAAGAGCGTAGAAGCGTTGTGTTCGAGATGTTCTTGGAAGCCTGGGCGTTGGGTGCTATTTATAGCACCTCGGGGCGCCCTGGACGTCGGGGGCGCCCCCCCACGTGTCAAGCGATCCGGGATTCGCTCAGTCAACCTCTATCCCACTCGAATAGGGATGAGGTTTGACGCTGGGGGCGCCCTGGACGCTGGGGGCGCCCTGCTTGACTCCTTCCGCGCGGGCATCTCGGCTGTATAAGGGTCTTTGGCTTCACTGGCATAGGCGCGGGGCGCCTTGGCTGCTGAAGGTGCCCTGGGCGCTGAGGGCGCCCTGGCTGCTGAGGGCGCCCCGGCCAGTAGTCAGCCGAAGCTCCTTTTTGCTTCATTTGTTTCTTGTTCACCTTGGGGGCGCCCTGGACACTCAGGGCGCCCTACTCAGCTGCTGCCTCACTCCATTGAGGCTCTCTGAGCTGCAAACACTCGTTCCTTTGGTCCTGCATCCAGGGTTAGTCTGAAAGCAAAATAAAGCAGTAAAACATAAGATTATACAGCCTTAGCTGTCTTGGTTCTGACTTTGGGTCTCCAAAATGGAACCCTAGGTCGAACCGACGCCTACTGTTCCCTCGACGGGGAACGCGTCCTCACCTACTCCTCTCGGGAGAATATACCTGATGCCAACCGGTCCTTTGGTTGGACTTTTGCCTGGCGATCCTTTGCCAGGTCTTGGATACCGAGCTATCCTTCACCCAGTGCCTAGCATTCCTTCGCTAGGGCTTCAGTTCCAAGCTGTCCTTCGCCTGGCGCCTAGCAGTCCTTCACTAGGTCTTTTTATCTTGGCATTCCTTCGCCAAGTGCCTAGCAGTCCTTCGCTTGGGCTTTTTATCCTGGCAGCCCTTCGCCAGGTGCCTAGCAGCCCTTCGCTAGGACTTTTCCTGCAAACTCAAGTAACATTGTTAGATAACAATTAAGACTTAACTTTTGAACCCTATTGCCATTATCAAAACATAGGTTTGACTTTAGTGCTCACTACACCAACATATAATAGACATAGAAGAGATGCCTTGTCCAAAATCACAATCGATTACTCATAATGATGAGCCATCAGTTAAACCAACTAAGACACTACCTATTCGTAAGTCAAGAACCACAATCGATTACTCATAATGATGAACCATCGACTGAACCTACTGAGACACTACCTATTCGTAGATCAGGTAAGACACACAATATTCTTGTGAGATATGGATATCACATAAGTGAATCGAATGACATCATATTCATTAAGGATGAGGAACCTACTGATTATGAAGAAGTTCTAAAAAGTTCAGAAATGGACAAGTGGCTAACAACCATGAAGTCGGAAAATGAAATCCATGTACAAGAACTAAGCTAACTAGATTTACTAGATTGGTGTAGTCGATGTCTACTTCGTCGGAATCTGAATCAGAGTCAGATTCGGGTTAGAGTTGCAGCTTCTTCTTCTTGAGTTTACCTACAACCAAAGTGATACCTTTCTCTGTCGGAGTAATATTAGTTTGCTCATAAAGTTCAAATTTAGAAAACATTTCATCTAACTTGATTAATGAAAGATCTTTAGAAACCTTGTAAGCATCTACCATGGATGCCCACGCGGTATTCCTTGGAAAAGAATTTAGCGTGTACCTTACAATGTTATGATTTTCCATTCCGTGGTTGATTACATAGAGGCATCAATTCTTGAATGCAAGCCTGTAGTTGGGCAGTAGTCTCTCCTTCCTGCATTTTCATGCTATACAATTTGTTTAATAATGAGTCACACTTGCTTACTTTCATGTCGGAGGTTCCTTCATAGAGTTCGATAAGTTTTCTCCACAACCCCTTCGCGTTGTTGAAGGGTTCAACGTGGTTGAGCACTTCTTTGGTAAGACCGCATTGGAGGGTTTGGGTCGTCTTGATATCTGCTTCTATCTTCTTCTTTAAGGCAGAGTCTTAGTCAGTGTATCTAAAAGCTCACCTTGTTTATTTCATGGAAGATCAAGGTCAGCTTGGATGATGATCCACATGTCCACCTAAGTTTTCAGGTGGACCTTCATATGACTCTTCTAGTAGTCAATGTCCTCCCCAGAAAAAAGAGAACAGGCAGTACTGTAATATTTTTATTGGACTATTGAGAGAGAAAGAGGAGAATCTTGCAAAATACAAATGAGGAAAACATATACCAAGACTTGGTCTTGGATTAATAGTGCGGGAAATAAAATAAATAATCTTGAGTGGTGTTGCACTAACTTTGAAAAACGAAAAACTTATGAACAAGGAAATATATCAAAAAAATATAATAACACCATTTATGATTAGTCCAAAAAACATAAATTTGAAAAAATGGCTCAGATGGTAGTTTCGCCAAATCTGAGCAACCCTTGCTTTGATATCAATTTTATGATCGTAGAGAGTGATAGAGGGGGGGGGGTGGTGAATATCACTTTCAAAAATTTTGATTTCGGACTTTTAGAATGCAATGACTATACAACGGAAATAAATACAAATAAAAGAAACACGACTTACATAGATTTATTTTTACTTGGTTCGGAGTCTTGTGATAGCTCCTACTCCAATGCCCATGGTCCTTGACCTTTGGGTAATTCTATCGATCCGTAAAAATGAGTACAAGTTAAGTATAATGTAAGAGTAATATCAATAAGCAAAAATTATACGACAACACCAAAATAAGGAAGATTAAGTACATCATCGTCGGAGTAGCTTTTTAACGTTGTTGAGTGGTTTCGAGCACAACACACAAGAGCAATGTTGATAGCTGAATTGATGTTCAGGATTCTAGTGAAAGGACCCTTTTATACTATCACTCAGGCGCTCGTATAGCCATCACGGGTTCCCGGGTTACTACGTTCTGGCCGCTGCGTGATCCATCACCCTGAGTGCCAGCAGTCTGCCCTTTTGCTTAGCTACAACACAAAATTATTATTACAGAAGAAAAATAAATATGAATGTATTTGACAGCCCGTGCTATCCGATCCTGACTTTAATGTTTCAACCAAAATCCTAGGTCGGACCGACACCTACTGTTTCCTATTTTGAGTGACACATCCTCACCTACTTCACTCAGAAGAAGTTACCTGTCGGCAACCTGAACCTCCGATTAGACTTTTTCCCGACCTCTGACAACTTGTGACGTCCATACTTTACCCATCCTGACTCTTGTTCATTGTTCTCGCTCGACTAAGTCTTCTGCCCAGTCCTCGACCAGGACATTGGTGCTCAACCCACGGTCAAGTCTTCTTGCCCAGTTTCACTCACTAGGTGTTTTGTGCTCAGTCCTCGTCCAGGACTTTATACCCAACCCTGCAAATTAGGACTTCATGCCTAGTTACACTAGGACTTTCCTACACACTCAATGAAACATATTAGATCACCAAACATACTTAACTTTGAACCCTTTGTCAATATCAAAATAAAATTTGATTTTGTACTTTTGGCACTAACAATTAGCTTTTGTCTTGAAATAGATGTATATTGTTGGCTAGATTTGACTTGACCATGACGGTTGTCTATAGTTGACTTTGATAGTTTTACCTTGACTTATACATTGCTTTTCTAAATGCATGTACTCAGTAGAATAGGATATTTTTGCTAACTTATGTTTTTCAAATCCTTATTTTTCAAAACTATTTTTTTTTCAAAAACTATGTTTGTCAAACTTATGTTTTCAAAACTTATATTTTCTTTTATATACTTAGCCTAGGATTTTTCAAGAATGCATGAACCTATAGTTTTAGGCAGCCAATATTTCACAATCACATTAAAATTATCTTGCTTGTGTATTTAAAATATTTAGAATGATATGAGATGCTTAAGGTTGTACCTCGATTTCAGATGCTTATTTATGTGCATATAAGTTTGGGCGAATAATACCAACTCAAATTGATCATGTTTAGTAATCATTCTTAGTAAATAACTAGTTGGATAATTTTACTTAATTTAATTTACAAAGTAAAAATTACTATCTTTTGGTAGTTCGCTAATAACTAAATGTTTAACATTTGATTAAGAAAATATACGAGTTATGTTTAACTATTATTTTTTAAAGTTAACCTTACTTTTTCAAACATACTTGGATTTTAGGATTAATGTTTGAACTATTATTGATTTCTCAATATTATTGCAAATATGTGCTTAAAATATGATTCATTTTAAATGACTCCCATTGGTCTTTTGAATGCTTTTCAAAACTCATCTTAGAAAAACTTTTTGAAGAATTTCTTTTCTTTGTTTAAGTAATTTTTTTTTGATATATGAAAAAGGGGAGAGAAAAGTCATAGTTAATCAGATTTTCAAAAATATGCATATCATCAAAATTTCGTGAAAAAATGTTAAATTAAGGGACAACATATTTAAAAATTCGACAATTTACCAAAGGGCATATCCAACTATTCGTAATTACCGAAAGGAGTACCATGATTTCTATTATACCAAAGGGCACATCCCATATAGTGAAGTTACTTTTATACCCCTCCCGCCAAAGAATGGCTTTATCAAACACATTTTCGAGACAACCGAACCACTTTATCAATAAAATATTAATTTGTGGTTCGGATGGATAGCAATCGAATTTTTCTCAGCCAATATATATATTACTACTTTGCACAAGTCGAATGATCACGAAGGTACGTATATATTGCTTCCTTGCACAACTCAATTCATCACCAAAGCACCTGAGGAAAATAGATTGTCGAAGGAGAAAAAGGAAGCAACAGATTGGTAACTAAGAGAATTAGGAATGTACGTATGATTGTCATCTTTGATATGGTATCAGATATAGTTTTAATCAAGATAAACTCTTTCTACTATTTTTATGTTTGGAGGAGGCTTAGGGTGATATGCATTACATGATATCAGGCTCTGGGAGTGCTTGATCTCATTAGATTTCAGGCAATAGGAGAGGCTGAAAAATTTTGTTTCAGGCCCTCGGAAATAATATGTTTCAGGCCCTCGGAGGGACTGAAATAAAAGGAATTCAGGCCCTCCCAGGGCCTGGCCTGAATTTTTTTTTTCAGGGCCAGGGAGGGGCTGAAATCAAATGATTTCAAGTCCGGCCTGGGCCTGAAATGTAATGATTTAGGCCCGGAGTGGGCTTGAAATAAAATGATTTCAGGCCCAGGCAGGGCCTGAAATCAAATCCCTGAGCCTCAAATCAAATGATTTCAGGCCCTCAGGGGCTCCTAGGGCCTTTATTATCAATTTCAAAGTTTGATAAAGTTAATTGTAATTTTTTTCAGGGATGATAATGTTGTTGACGAAATTCTCTCTGAGATATGGAATACTCTTGATGATAATGTGGTCACGGGGAAAGGATTAAAAATAGCTAGTAATAATATTCCATTATCTTCCCAGTATGGTGATAATAGCATTACAAGGAATTTGGTAATTGATCTAAATGAAGAAGCAAATAATATAGAAGATGAGGGTTTGAATTCTTCTACAAGAGTAGTTGAAATCTTTTAGCCAACCTGGAGTGGGGAGGAAGAAATTGTAATCCGGAATGCTGAAGAATTTGTACCCAGTACAAGTGTACTTGAATTCCAAGCTGATCATATGCAGATTGAGCAATATGAATTCCCCCCAAATCAGTACAGTGACTTAGAGGAGGAGTTTCCATTAGCTGAAGATCCATATATTTTGAATTCTCGATTGCTTGCTAGGCCAATTCGAGAGCTAGAGGCAAGAGATGAGCATGAATTTTTTGTGGGGCAGATATTTCCATCTAGAGAAGAATTCAAGAATGCACTTGTTAAACATGCGATGGTTAAGCATATGAGATATAACCCAGTTGACACCCGGAAAAACAGAGTTAAATCAGTGTGTTTTAACCAACCATGTACATGGAGAGTAGTAGGAAGGGGGGAAGTAGAGTTCACTGTTACAAAATATATAAAGGAACACCAATGTCGAAGTGTTAGGGAAAGTGCTGATTATCATGCATGCTCTTCATCATTTGTTGCTTCTTTTGTTGAAGAGCAATTTCTTCATAATGAATAATACAAACCAAGTATGATTATTTCAGATATTAAAGCTAGATTTGGAGTGACGATATCATACAGAAAAGCATACATAGCTAGGGAGAAAGCATTGAAAAATATTGTTGGAGATTATGATGAGGCATACAGAGACATCCCACAATATCTGCGTGAGTTAAGAGCTAGAGATCCTGAAACTTATGTGGCACTATGCACGAATGGTGACAATCAGTTCCAGAGGTGTTTTTGGGCTTTTGGTGCTTGCCGAAGGGTGTTCAGGTCTTATTTGCGTAGACTTATCGGAATTGATGCGACTCACCTAAGAGGAAAGTATCCAGGAGTATTATTGATTGTTACGGCGATTGATGGTAATGACAATGTTCTCCCAGTTGCCTTTGCAATAGCTGAAGTAGAATGTGGGTCTGCTTGGGAGTGGTTTTTGGAGCATACAAAGAGGTTCTTTGCTGTTGATGATCACTCACTCACCATAGTATCAGATAGACATCGGGGCATTATAACAGCAGTCAGAAAAGTATTCACAAACGCACATCATGCTTTTTGTTGCCACCACATGTCTTGTAATATGGTAATTGATACTGGAAGTAGAGCTGGTGTATGTTTGTTTTGGGCAGCAACACGAGCCAACACAACACTCCAATATGATATGATAATGCAGACAATACTTGAAAAACATCCAGATGCTCATAAGTGGCTTCAGAACATTGACCCTAAAAGGTGGGCAAATGCACACTTTACTGGGAGAAGGTACAGAATGCTTACCACGAATTGTGTGAAGAGCTTGAACGCTTTGTTTAAGTCTACACGTGAGCTTCCCATAAATAGGTTACTTGATAATACAAGAAGAAAGGTAGCTCAATGGTTCTATAACCGTAGAGAGGAAGTCTCCAAATGACATGTTGCTTTGACACCTCATGCTACAAAAGAAATGGAATCAAGGAGAGAGAAAGCTAGAGCTTATAAGGTTCACCCTTACTCTCAATCAGAAATGGAGGTAGAAACATGGGGCACTTCATACATTGTTGATTTGGAAAAAAAGTTTTGTCATTGTGGGGAGTTTCAAATTTCAGGACTCCCTTGCTCACATGCTATAGCTGTAATAATTCACAGGAACATCGATACACTCCGATATTGTGAGCATTATTTTTATTCTGAAACTTGGAAGTGGGTTTACATGGATCGTATTTACCCTTGTAGAAGCAAGCAGTTTTGGCCTAGTGGAGTAAACAACATTACAGTTCGATGTCCCCGTAGCCTTGTGCAGGCTGGTAGACGAAAGAAGGCACGGATTGAGTCAAGACACAATGGCAAGGTGAAACTTAAATGCAGCCGGTGCAAACAACTTGGCCATAATAAAAGGACATGTAGAATGCTGCCAGCCCCAAGGTCTTGAGTTAATTGGTTTATGTATTGCAGAAATTTTCTAATGGAAGTGTTTATTTTGTAAGGAGGATAACTGAATGTATAGTATTCTTTAAAAAACTAGTTATTAATGTTGTGAATTATAGAAGTATTTCAATATTATGATACATTTTACCTTGTGTTATAAGCAGAATATATCAGAATTGAAGTCGTATCATTTGTAAACCCAAAATAATGTTATTTCAGGAACTTGAAGTCCTGAAGTCGTGTGTTATCTGAAATCTATTGTTTAACCCCCTCTGATTTTTGCTTTGTTGAATCATTGTTGTGTGCCAACTGATACTGTATCAACACAATTTTAGATAATCATTAGGACTATGTTTGGAGACAAAAAATAGCATATCCTAGCTAAAATACCAATAATTAGGTAAAGTCTGACTACTAAAAATGAGGTTTGAAAAATCCAAATATGCTAGGTCCATCATACAAACCTCCTGATGTGCCAAATTCTGATAATATGAGGTCTTGATGTGAATTGAATTCAATTGTGGTATGCAATGTATATTTAGGTACTCTCCTTCTTGTTTATCTTTTAAAAATGTGGTCACAACATGTTCATTTATTTAAAAGATTGGTGTATAAATATTTAATCATACTGTAAATTATTTTTTTGCAACCAGAGGCGTGGGCCTGAAATAATATGTTTCAGGCCCAGCTTGGGCCTGAAATGATAGAATTTCAGGCCCAGTGTGGGCATGAAATAAATCATTTCAGGCCCACGCTGGGCCTGAAATAAATCATTTCAGTTCCAGATAGGGCCTTAAATAATATCATTTCAGGCCCATCTTGGGCCTGAAATACTAGCATTTCAGGCCCAGTGTGGGCCTGAAATAAATCATTTCAGGCCCACTCTTTGAAAGACCATACTTTCAGCAAACCGCATGATGAAGAAAGCACAATCCAACCTGAAACAAGCATTATGAGTTAGTGTTGTTAGCATATAAATTCAAGATATGACAGAATATTCTATATTAACAAGATGTGACAGAATAAATCATTTGACACACAACAGGGCAGCAACTGGCACAAAACAGTGCATTATCAGTTATTATATCTGACCGTATCACTTGGCACACAACAGTGCAGCAACTGGATTTGAATAAACATCACCCAATTATTTTGTTTTTGTTGACAATATATTATATTGAATAACAACATCTATATAATCATAACAACATCGACATAATGAGATTTTTCCATACAAATGGAGGTCAATCGACAGCAATGGATTTTTACATCACCAATACAGCATTCACATTATCTCAAGTTTTACAAAACATGTCCCTCAGAATATTAACTGTCAGCTAAAATCTGATTCTACTCATGTCTCCTTGTTTGAAATGTTAGTGATATGAGAGAAGTGTCCTAAGGCAATCGCCTTATGATTGTAAACATTTATTTCAATAAATGATAATTCACTATTTGAGTATACATGTTTATGTATTTGATTGGGATCTTAAACTCATCTACTGAATGCCCGCAATATAACTCACAGCATAAGAGAATTTGTGATGGGATCACAACTAGTGATTATCTCTAAATGTGCAAATGTGAAGTGTTGGAAATATCCCTAGTCGATGAATTGATAAATACGGACATTATCAGTTCTGTTGAGACTAGCATGGGTTATTCTCTATTCAGCTGATTCTCACTGGCTGGTGACATTGGGATGTCCGGAGATAAACATGGATGCTAGTTAAGGGAACTAGTTCATTGGAGTGACTAGCTGTAAGACTTCATATGAGAATCTACATGTAGATATGTCAATGAAGATCTTACTGCGGCTTAAGTGCAATGTTCCTTTGACTTGCGGTGTTCAAGTCATCTTGGTCATAAAGACTTATACTTTGACATCTTAAGCAAGCATCTCCAAGGAGGTGTGGACCCAGGATGATCGGGTATAAGCCGAAGTGCCCGAAGATGTTTGAACAGCCTACAAAGGATTCACCACTCCTTGCGAGGAGATGTATACCCAGGCCTATCATCGGATTGTTACTCAAAGCCTCTGGCCAGAGCATATCATGTTTAGAGTGAGAGTCTCTAAAATACATGAGAGTAATTAGAAATCCAAAGGACGAGTAAGACATTACTTGGGCTAGGTGTGACGTTGTCAGCCTAGTGGGGACTGACACCATTGACCGTGTCCTGAACCAAGTGGGTATAAGGTGGTGAAGGGAATGGGGCATGATTCATTAGAGCTGCTGAAGGGTTTCAGAATAATTTCTTCTGAGGTCAAACCGTTGATCTTTCGATTAATTGGGGATCATGATATACTACTAGGTGCCACTCATGATCGTTCTATAATTAGTTAATTATAGACGGCCAACATAAATCGAAAGCCTATTTAGTCACACGCACTACGAGTAATCCGAGGGATTTAAAACGAGTTAAAAATTGGATTTTCCGATCAAGAGAAATAAGTCGAATCTGAGTTAGTCAGAGGCGCAATGGAAGCTAAAAATGGCTAAGTCTTTTGAAGGCTTTTTGGGCGAATTAAATGAGTTTAATTCGCGGCGGTTCGGTTTTGGCCGGCCAAAGAGGGTGCCAAAACCCCTTTGGTGGCCGGCCACAATGAGAGGAGAAAACCAATTAACTTTGGTTTAATTAATAAGATAAATCCAGCGCGATTTATTTTATAAATTATAGATAAATAAATTTGTATAAAGAAATTTATATAAATAAATTTATAGAAATTTATTCTTTTATTGAAGATTAAAATAATCCATGAATTGGGTTTATTTTAATTTTATAAAATCAATTATGAATTGATTTTTCCATAATAAGAATGTTTATAAATTTCTTATAAAATTTATTCTATAATTTAAAGAGAAGAGGAATTTGTTTTATTATAAATTAGTTATAATAAAACTTGGTTTAAACGGAATAATTCATAAGAATTTATAGGATAAATTTCTTATGATAATTAATTAGTTTTATTATAAAGTTAGTTATAATAAAATTCATAAGAGAATTTATAGGATAAATTTTCTTATGATAATTAATTTGTTTTATTATAAATTGGTTTATAATAAAGACTCGATTTAAACGGAATAATTAATAAGAAAATTTATAAGATAAATTTCTTATAACTAATTCCGTTAATTCCGTTAATTCGGTTTAGAGGGAGACTTAGCAAAGGAGTTGCTACTATATAAAGAAACCAAAGGCTAGCCCTTATTCCTAACTCAACTTATCATAGAGCTCTCCCTCTCTCTCTTAATCTCTTCTCCTCTCCCTCTCCCTCTCTTGCCTAGGGCCGGCGCCCACCCTAGAGGATTAGGGCCGGTGCACAAAGGACTTCTTGGAGGAGGCCGTGAGCTTCAAGAAGAAGAAGGAGAACCCGAACACGAAGAAGAAGAAGCGGATAGCGACTCCTCTCTTCTCGGAATTCGATTCCGTTTTCTTCTTGGTTAGTTTCCTATCTTTCCTCTCTTGATCTTTCAAGTTGTGCCTATAGAGAATCTAGTAGTTCTCGTCGACACAAAACCCGTGACTTTGCGAAGTCATCCCGAAGAGAACTCGGCGTGGACGCGAATAGAGGCGGAGCTTCCAAGGGACGCTACGGTTGGATCTCGTCCCTTAGTTCGAGTTACGAGAGGTACAATGTAAATTAGTTTACTTTTTCGCAAAGTTTTATTTTATGATTATGTCAACACACCATAAGGTTGCATGCTAGATATGAAGTTAAAATAATTTAGGAAATTATTTTATGCAAATTCTTCCGCTGCACGTAAAAATTTTGAATTTTACGAACTCGTATCCTTGTCGACATGCACCTGGTCCCAACATGAAATCCATCTTCACATCGAACTAGTTGTTAATGATGTGACTTATAGAAGTATTTCAATATTATGATACATTTTACCTTGTGTTATAAGCAGAATATATCAGAATTGAAGTCGAATCATTTGTAAACACAAAATAATGTTATTTCAGGAACTTGAAGTCCTGAAGTCCTATGTTTTCTGAATATCTATTGTTTAACCCCCTCTGATTTTTGCTTTGTTGAATCATTATTGTGTGCCAACTGATACTGTATCAACACAGTTTTATATAATCATTAGGACTATGTTTGGAGACGAAAAATAGCATATCCTAGCTAAAATACCAATAATTATGTAAAGTCTGACTACTGAAAATGAGGTTTGAAAAATCCAAATATGCTAGGTCCATCATACAAACGTCCTGATGTGCCAAATTCTGATAATATGAGGTCTTGATGTGAATCGAATTCCATTGTGGTATGCAATGTGTATTTAGGTACTCTCCTTCTTGTTTATCTTTTAAAAATGTGGTCACAACATGTTCATTTATTTAAAAGATTGGTGTATAAATATTTAATCATACTGTAAATTATTTTTTTACAACCAGAGGCGTAGGCCTGAAACAATATGTTTCAGGCCCAGCTTGGGTCTGAAATGATAGAATTTCAGGCCCACACTGGGCCTGAAATAAATCATTTCAGGCCTACGCTAGGCCTGAAATAAATCATTTCAGGCCCAATCTGGGCCTGAAATCATGTCATTTCAGTCCCAGATAGGGCATGAAATAATATCATTTCAGGCCCATCTTGGGCCTGAAATACTAGCATTTCAGGCCCAGTGTGGGCCTGAAATAAATCATTTCAGGCCCACTCTTTGAAAGACCATACTTTCAGCAAACCGCATGATGAAGAAAGCACAATCCAACCTGAAACAAGCATTATGAGTCAGTGTTGTTAGCATATAAATTCAAGATGTGACAGAATATTCTATATTTACCTACAAGATGTGACAGAATAAATCATTTGACACACAACAGGGTAGCAACTGGCACAGAACAGTGCATTATCAGTTATTATATCTGACCGTATCACTTGGCACACAACAGTGCAGCAACTGGATTTGAATAAACATCACCCAATTGTTTTGATTTTGTTGACAATATATTATATAGAATAACAACATCTATATAATCATAACAACATCGACATAATGAGATTTTTCCATACAAATGGAGGTCAATCGACAGCAATGGATTTTTACATCACCAATACAACATTCACATTATCTCAAGTTTTACAAAACATGTCCCTCAGAATATTAACTGTCAGCTAAAATCTGATTCTACTCATGTCTCCTTGTTTGAAATCCATCTTCACATCGAACTAGTTGTTAATGTTGTGACTTATAGAAGTATTTCAATATTATGATACATTTTACCTTGTGTTATAAGCAGAATATATCAGAATTGAAGTCGAATCATTTGTAAACACAAAATAATGTTATTTCAGGAACTTGAAGTCCTGAAGTCCTATGTTTTCTGAATATCTATTGTTTAACCCCCTCTGATTTTTGCTTTGTTGAATCATTGTTGTGTGCCAACTGATACTGTATCAACACAGTTTTATATAATCATTAGGACTATGTTTGGAGATGAAAAATAGCATATCCTAGCTAAAATACCAATAATTAGGTAAAGTCTGACTACTGAAAATGAGGTTTGAAAAATCCAAATATGCTAGGTCCATCATACAAACCTCCTGATGTGCCAAATTCTGATAATATGAGGTCTTGATGTGAATCGAATTCAATTGTGGTATGTAATGTGTATTTAGGTACTCTCCTTCTTGTTTATCTTTTAAAAATGTGGTCACAATATGTTCATTTAGTTAAAAGATTGGTGTATAAATATTTAATCATACTGTAAATTATTTTTTTTGCAACCAGAGGCGTGGGCCTGAAACAATATGTTTCAGGCCCAGCTTGGGTCTGAAATGATAGAATTTCAGGCCCAGTGTGGGCCTGAAATAAATCATTTCAGGCCCACGCTGGGCCTGAAATAAATCATTTCAGGCCCATCTTGGGCCTGAAATACTAGCATTTCAGGCCCAGTGTGGGCCTGAAATAAATCATTTCAGGCCCACTCTTTGAAAGACCATACTTTCAGCAAACCGCATGATGAAGAAAGCACAATCCAACCTGAAACAAGCATTATGGGTCAGTGTTGTTAGCATATAAATTCAAGATGTGACAGAATATTCTATATTTACCTACAAGATGTGACAGAATAAATCATTTGACACACAATAGGGCAGCAACTGGCACAGAACAGTGCATTATCAGTTATTATATCTGACCATATCACTTGGCACACAACAGTGCAGCAACTGGATTTGAATAAACATCACCCAATTATTTTGTTTTTGTTGACAATATATTATATAGAATAACATCATCTATATAATCATAACAACATCGACATAATGAGATTTTTCCATACAAATGGAGGTCAATCGACAGCAATGGATTTTTACATCACCAATACAACATTCACATTATCTCAAGTTTTACAAAACATGTCCCTCAGATATATTAACTGTCAGCTAAAATCTGATTCTACTCATGTCTCCTTGTTTGAAATCCATCTTCACATTGAACTAGTTGTTAATGTTGTGACTTATAGAAGTATTGCAATATTATGATACATTTTACCTTGTGTTATAAGCAGAATATATCAGAATTGAAGTCGTATCATTTGTAAACCCAAAATAATGTTATTTCAAGAACTTGAAGTCCTGAAGTCCTATGTTTTCTGAATATCTATTGTTTAACCCCCTTTGATTTTTGCTTTGTTGAATCATTGTTGTGTGCCAACTGTTACTGTATCAACACAGTTTTATATAATCATTAGGACTATGTTTGGAGACGAAAAATAACATATCCTAGCTAAACTACCAATAATTAGGTAAAGTTTGACTACTGAAAATGAGGTTTGAAAAATCCAAATATGCTAGGTCCATCATACAAACCTCCTGATGTACCAAATTCTGATAATATGAGGTCTTGATGTGAATCGAATTCAATTGTGGTATGTAATGTGTTTTTAGGTACTCTCCTTCTTGTTTATTTTTTAAAAATGTGGTCACAACATGTTCATTTATTTAAAAGATTGGTGTATAAATATTTAATCATACTGTAAATTATTTTTTTTACAACCAGAGGCGTGGGCCTGAAACAATATGTTTCAGGCCCAGTTTGGGCCTGAAATGATAGCATTTCAGGCCCAGTGTGGGCCTGAAATGATAGCATTTCAGGCCCAGTGTGGGCCTGAAATAAATCATTTCAGGCCCACGCTGGGCCTGAAATAAATCATTTCAGGCCCATCTTGGGCCTGAAATACTAGCATTTCAGGCCCAGTGCGGTCCTGAAATAAATCATTTCAGGCCCACCGTGGGCCTGAAATCAAAATAGGTCTCTAAAAAATTATTGATATTATCGACAACAATTACAGTTTAAAGATTAGAGATTACAAAAAAATAAGGACCGAATGAAATGCTCCATTGATTTCAATATCAATTACACACATTATAACTACAAATATACAATGTTTGTCATTACATTTACATATATGGATTGTAGCAATAAAAAAAAATTTACAGATTTTGCTTCCAGAACTTGTCTCTCATTATTTTGTATCCCACCTGAAAACGATAAGGTTTCATTTGTTTTTGGCTAAAATTGGTAGATCGTTGAAAGATCATACTTTCAGCAAACCGCATGATGAAGAAAGCACAATCCAACCAGAAACAAGCATTATGAGTCAGTGTTGTTAGCATATAAATTCAAGCATGAAAGATTAGGTAGTGTTAAACCAAAAACAAAAAATATTAGCTTACGATCTGCTTTGGTGGGGTCCGTGTACTATAATTTGATTAAACTCTTTCCCCGATATTTCTGGCAAACCTTTATTCCAATTCAAATAATATGACCAGTTCAAATTTTTGAAAAACGCCCACCTACATAGAAATTACATTAGTCAAAATTCTAGCTCATCCACATAGTTTTTGTAAAGGTTATATATCAAATAGAAAACTTACAGTTTTTCATATTTGGCTGTTGTACCCTTCTGTAGCGCCGAGAGAATTATAATGAAGGAAACTACTTTCCTCCAGGTAAATAATCAATAGATGCCAATGGATCATCTGCATTATTTAGAGGGACAGAAAATATATCTAATTGGCTTATTTGTATCAGTAGCAATTGTTTGTTCAAGATCTGCAGCATGTATCACCTCAAACAATTCCTATGTTTATTAAAAAGGAAGTGTTAGTTGACTCAATCCTAGAAAATAAACATAAACCAAGTTGCTAATTTACTTACCTCAAAACCCACCCCACAGAATATGGATGGGTGGTAAGGTGATGGTACAGGATTTGGCTTCATTTACAATAATAGTCCAGTAAGTATTTATGCAATCCCCGGAGGTGTAGTTATTCCAATCAAATATTGTCAAAAATAATTGCATATCTAATGTAAAGGTCCCATTGGACCATACTGGTTGCAATTGATACCATACATCAATATAATGTAAGCACCTTATTTAAAAGTGAATGAATAAATTTTATTAAATGAATGACAATAACCATCGTTGTTTTACAAATAGATGCAACCGCAAATAGGCAACTAACTCACTTTAATTTACTAAGCTTTAATAATGTTTCTGCAATCTCCGCATCTTTATTCTTCTTAAAAAATGCCTTGGCTTTCTTCAAGATGTTGCTTTTGACCTTTTGGAGTTCTTTCCCTTTAGCAACTTGTTGATCAGATAAATTTGTTTGAGTAGAGGTTGCAGATTGTGTTGTTTGCGATGTAGATTGTGACATTGATTGGGCAGGAGCCTCCTCATCTTCAGCTTCATCCTCTCCCTCATCCTCGTCCTCATCCTGAACAATTTCTTTTTCTTTGCCTTTGTCCTCGTTGGGTGGTCTTACCTGAGTTAATTTTATTTTTTTTGGAAGTGGCTGAGGGTCATCTGAGCCTTTGCTTTCTAATTGTATACTCAGTTGTCGGATTGTCTCGTCAGGCTTATCTTTGATTATATCTTGATCAACTATCATTCTTTTCAACTGATCATCTTTCTCCTTAAGCTGGGAATCCTTATCAGCAATTATTGTCTCCTTCTGAGCAATTATTTCATCTTTTTCTTTGACCAGGGAATCCTTTTCAGCAAGTAGTCTATGGCTCTGAGCATTTATTTGATCCTTGTCCCTGAGGGCTGTTGCCAACTCAATTTTACATCCTCCAAACTTTTAAGAGCTACATTTAATTGTTGCTGTAAGGTATCAATATGTTCTTGCTTTTCTATACATTCATTGCAGCTTTCCTTCTCTAAGGCCTGTAGTCTATCTTCTGCAGCCTGGCTTCCTTCGGTTGCCTGCTTTAATACCTCACTGTGTACCTCAAGTGCTTCAGTTGGAGGAGAGTAGTGAGGTACTAAATCCAGTTCTATATCAAATGGGATTAAATCAACCAGAATTAAATTTGTTGGCACACGGTCGATCATCCTTTTGATACTCTCTACATGAGCCTTAGGCCAATTCCACCGAAGAATTCTTGGCAATCTATGAGGATGATGAGGAGCAGCAATACTAATATGTTCAGTAACCCAAACCTGCAACATGATTATATTCAGTAATTAGTATCCCATATCAAAACAGGCAGATTCTAACT
>JAGFNQ010004927.1:425115-534271 GCA_024364735.1 Boesenbergia rotunda
TACTTCTCCTTTGCTCCTCTTTGTCTGTTCAATGTATCACTTACTTAAGTGTATTGTCAAACATTAAAACACTTAAACGAGAACATCATTGATGCAACTTGCACCAACAATTAATACATAGAGACTAGCATGTAGGTCAACTGATGACTTGAGCTCACAAGTCATGGATATGTGATATCAAGTTGGCACATGGGTATACATTGGAGAATGTGTACTGAATGACTCGCCATGAGAAAGATTCATAGATTGTCATATGAGTGTCATAAACTTTCTCACGTGACTATTAGTATGAATAGTCCTTAGACCTGAAGTCACTACGGTTCCCTACATAAGGAGTTATGTACTTTGGTATCGTCAAACGTCACCCGTAACAGGGTGGACTATAAAGGCGATCACTGGGTATGTAATGAATTATGCGCAGGGATGTGAGTGATGTAGATGGGATCTATCCCTCCCATATGACGGGAGTGATATTTGTGGGCCCCTTGATCGAGTAGAACTGCTAAAACGCATTACCATGCTCGAATGAGTCAATATGAGATATTGAGCTCAATTGTTTGAGTGAGTCTACTCGGGGATCAAGAAACACCAGATTGATTGAGGATGACATGGTCTATGCCTCATTTGTCAATCTAGATATCAAGGATAGAAGGACAAGGTCATACATTGCCATAGTCACGGAGATTAATTCGGATCTCGACTTTCTTGTTACTTGGGTAGCATTGATGCATTGCTAGATGCCGCTCATTGCTTTTGTGTCTAAATTGGTTTAGACACATTGCCAACGTTACGAGAGCCTATTGGGTCACACACTAAGGATACGATGCTTCAGAGATTAATTGATCTTGATTTGACTAAGATTTAATTGGAATTGGATTAATTGAGTTAGACTCAAGTGAATCCAATTGGATTATGGATTGAGATCTAATTTGAGTTAAACTCATTTAGATTAGACTCAATCACATTTGGATGAAATATTAATTCATTAAAATGTTTAATGAATTAATAAGAGAAGAAGATGGAGAGTTTCTCACCATTAGAGTGTTACATGAAAAGTTAGAGAGTTACATTAAAATGTTTAATGAAGGGAAGTTTAAAAGGCAAAAACTCCTAATGATATGAGTATAAAAGAGTTTTTCTCTTGTCATTTGGGTGACAACTTGTCATTTTCTTTCCCCTCTTCCTTCTCTTCTCCATCTTGGCCGAAACCCACATCTTGGGTTCTTGGTGTTTTGTGAACTACCTCAAGTTGCTAGCACAACTAAGGTAGTTCTTCTCCGAAGTAGAGATATCGTGTTCGTGTGGATACGAATAGAGGCACGGACACTTGAACGTGCAAAAGATCCGGCGGCGCTTGGACGAGCGGGATAAACATAAGGGCACGCTCCAAAGGTATACGCTTAGATAGATCTATTAGATAGATGATTTCGTACGAGTTTTTCTTTCGCATGGATCGCTCGAGGGATCTTGTTTCCGTTGCGTTTTTGTGTTTATGTCGCCTGGAGATCCCAACTGTGGTATCAGAGCCACTTGCGAAAGATCGTACATAGTTTTTGTACTTTTATATGTGATATAGAAGTAGGACAAGATATATTATGAGTTGCATAAACTGTATGATATAGTAGTCAGGCTCCCGACCTCCCACTCGGGAAGACTGACCTCTGAGGTCATACCGAGCAGAAACCTTCCCGAGGTCACTCGGGAAGACAGAAGCTCGGGTCGTCCCGAGTGAGAAAACCCCGAGAATATCTCGGGAAAGCGGAGTCCGAGTGATCATACCATAGCTATATGGGTCTCGGATTCATGTTGATGAACCTGGGTAGCGACTCACTCGGGGACCGCTGTGAGTTCTGCTCAAGCGGTCAATTTTATTTTTGCACTCATAATAAAATCAATGTCCTAAATCTATTGTGTACACATGATGACATGGTGAATGGTTATGGCCTTAACCCCAATGTGATTGGATGTATGTGTGTGTGTGTATGTTGTAATTCATAATACGGCCTGCGTATCGTGCCTTGTATCTATTCTTCCTAATTGTAAAATTAGATTTAGACTTGAATGTAACTCGAGTTTTCCTACATTGTAATGTACAAAAGAGGAATAGAGTGTCCATTGAAGAATGAAGTTACAAGGAGGATGTCAACCACACATGATGACCGGAGGATGCTCTTGGAGAAGAAGTTATCCTTAGGTTGACCATCGATCTTCTCATTGGCTTGAGAAGATCGTAGTATACTGGCCATAACCATGTCACATTTTCTTGCCTATATATTGATATATGCTATGTGTGTGTATGTGATGCATGCTTAGATGTTAATCTTAATTAAGTCAACTCAATATGCCTACCAATGTTTGGTACTCATAAACTACCTCGATCAATTGTTGTTGGGTTTGCCAAAGCAAAGCAACACATTTTATCTTGGTAGAGTGCGAGTGAACAATTGTGATGTCCCGCTATCAAACTTTGTGTGAGACTTAACTAAGTTACCTCAATTGGATTGAGAAACTTAGAGGCATATCCCAAAAGTTGGGAAAATTGGGTAAGAGGAAAATTATGCTAAGTCTTGGGCGATTAGCCAAAGCTAACTCAAGATGATGTGTAATGTGAATCTTAATCCTTTTTCAAGAGTTGCATACGATGTAATTGGTAAAATGTTACCTACCTAATTGTACCGAGTCTTGGGCGATTAGCCAAAGCTAACTCAAGATGAAGTATAATTTGGATCTTGTCCCACATAAATGTAGTCGCTGTTTGGTTTGGAGCTAGTAGTGTGAGCAAAGTAAGTTTGCCTACATCCATGACTAACCCCTACAAAAGCTCTACGATTTAGTGGGAGCATCATTTAATTAAAGGCCTAATTAAATGATCTAGATATGATACTTATTTCTGCATGTTGTGTTGTTGTAGATCACCATGTCGTCTAATACGTCGAACACTCTCTCTCTGCGATCTGTCCTTGAGAATGACAAGCTCAACGGAGCTAATTTCCTGGACTGGTACAGGAACTTGAGGATAGTCCTCAAACAAGAATGTAAACTGTATGTTCTAGAGCAACCCCTTCCAGAAGCACTCGTCGCTACCGCCACCCGTGCTGAAAAAGATGCTTACAAGAAGCATCATGATGATGCATTGGATGTATCATGCCTAATGTTTGCCACCATGAACTCTGAGCTTCAGAAGTAACATGAGAACATGAATGCACATGATATGGTTGAGCATCTAAAACAACTATATCAAGGGCAAGCTAGGCACGAGCGCTTTGAGGTGTCCAAAGCCCTATTTGCATGCAAGATGCAAGAGGGAACTCCTGTAGGAACTCACATACTCAAGATGATTGGGTATGTGGAGAACCTTGAAAGACTAGGATTCCCACTGGGCCAAGAATTGGCAACAGACCTTATCCTGCAATCGTTGCCGGAGGGTTATAATCAATTTGTCATGAACTACAACATGAATAAAATTGATAAGCCTTTACCTGAGATGCTCAGCATGTTGAGAACTGCTGAGCCCAATCTCAAGAAAGCCAAGACCAGTAATGTACTGATGGTTAACAAAGGCAAAGGCAAATGGAAGCCTAAAGGCAAGGGTAAGACCCAAGCCAAAGGCAAAACCAATTCTACTACATCCAAAGCCAAAGGCAAATTGCCTAAGGAAGGGACCTGCTTCCATTGTGGTGAGACCGGACATTGGAAGCGGAATTATAAACTCTACCTGGAGGAAGCAAAGAAGAAAAGAAGTGAGACTTCTGCCTCAGGTATTTTTGTTATAGAAGTCAATCTATCTATCTCTTCTTCTTGGGTATTAGATACCGGATGTACTTCTCACATTTGTACTAATGTGCAGGGCCTTCAGAGAGCTAGATCATTGACCAAGGGCGAAGTGGACCTACGAGTAGGCAACGGAGCAAGAGTTGCTGCTATTGCTGTAGGAACATATTTCTTGTCTTTGCCCACTGGGCTTATCCTAGAACTAGAAGAGTACTTTTATGTACCTGCATTAACTAAGAACATTATTTCAGTATCTTGTTTGGACAAGAAAGGATTTTCATTTACCATAAAGAACAAATGTTGTTCTATAATGCTAAATGATATGTTCTATTGTAATGCACCACTGGTAAATGGACTCTATGTTCTAGATCTAGAGAACCCAATCTATAACATAAATACCAAACAGTTCAAATTAAATGATTTGAACCCAACATATCTCTGGCATTGTCGCTTAAGACATATAAATGAGAGTCGCATATCCCAGCTCCATAAGGATGGATTACTGGACTCATTTGATTTTGAATCATATGAGACATGTGAATCTTGTCTTTTAGGCAAGATGACCAAGACTCCATTTAGTGGACACGGCGAAAGAGCGACAGAGTTGTTAGGACTCATACATACTGATGTATGTGACCCTTTCAATGTCGCAGCTAGAGGAGGCTATCAGTACTTCATCACTTTCACTGATGATATCAGTAGATATGGCTATGTGTATCTTATGAGATACAAGTCAGAATCCTTTGAAAAGTTCAAAGAATTCAATAGTGAAGTACAAAATCAACTTGGCAAAAGTATTAAGATACTTCGATCAGATCGAGGTGGTGAATACCTTAGCCAAGAGTTTCGTGACCATCAGCAGAGTGTGGGATTATATCCCAACTCACTCCACCTAGAACACCACAGTGGAATGATGTGTCCGAGCGGAGAAATCGTACTCTATTAGATATGGTACGATCGATGATGAGTCAGACAAATCTTCCTACTTCCTTCTGGGGTTTCGCTTTAGAGACAGCTCTTTTCACACTTAACCGAGCTCCATCAAAGGCTATTATAAAGACACCATATACGATATGAACTGGAAAGAGTCTCACGATGTCTTTTATGAGGATTTGGGGTTGTGAGGTTTACGTTCGACGTCAAGTCTCAGATAAACTAAGACTCAAATCTGATAAGTGCTACTTTGTAGGATATCCCAAGGAAACAAAGGGATATTACTTTTACAATCACACACAAGGCAAAGTGTTTGTCGCTAGAAATGGTGTTTTTCTAGAAAAGGAGTTTATTTCTAGAAGGACTAGTGGGAGTAAAATCCATCTTGAAGAAGTTCAAGATACAGATTGTACTGAGGCCTTAATGGACATTGAACAGGCACCACAAAATGTTGTGGATCATGAGGTTGTTACACAAGAAGTTGTGGAACAGTAGGCTGTTCAAGTAGACCAACCTCCTCGCAGATCTGCTAGGATATATCGTCAGCCTGAGAGATACTCTTTTCTCTTGTCTGACCATGATGACGTGATGCTCATTGAGTTGAATGAGCCTACATTCTATCAAGAAGCTGTGATGAGCCCAGATTCTGAGAAATGGCTAGAAGCCATGAGGTCTGAAATGGAATCCATGTACACTAACCAAGTATGGACTTTGGTTGATCCACCTGAGGGGATTAAACCCATTGAGTGTAAGTGGGTCTTTAAAAGAAAGACTGACATAGATGGACTCATGCATACCTACAAAGGGCGATTGGTAGCTAAAGGTTTCAAGCAGATTCATGGTATCGACTATGATGAAACCTTTTCCCCAGTTGCGATGCTTAAGTCTATTCGGATCATGCTTGCTATTGCAGCTTACCATGATTACGAGATCTGGTAGATAGATGTCAAAACCACATTCCTAAATGGGAATCTACTCGAGGATGTGTACATGACACAACCTGAGGGTTTTGTAGATCCAGAGCATGCTGGAAAGGTATGTAAGTTGCAAAGGTCCATTTATGGGCTAAAGCAAGCTTCTCGAAGCTGGAATCTTCGATTTGATGATGCAATCAAAGCGTTTGGTTTCATCAAGAATGAAGATGAACCCTGTGTCTACAAGAGGGTTAGTGGGAGCACAGTTATCTTCCTGATCTTGTATGTAGATGACATACTCCTCATTGGGAATGATATCCCTTCACTACAGTCTGTGAAGATGTGGCTTGGGAATTGTTTCTCAATGAAAGACTTAGGTGAAGCAGCCTATATCCTAGGCATTAAGATCTATAGAGATAGATCTAAGAGATTGCTTGGCTTAAGTCAGAGTACATATATTGACAAGGTACTTAATCGTTTTGCCATACAGAATTCCAAGAAGGGATTTCTGCCAATGTCACATGGTGTGAGTCTTTCGAAGACTCAATGTCCCTCTTCTAAGGAGGAGAGAGACCGTATGAATCAGATCCCTTATGCATCCGCTATAGGGTCTATCATGTACGCCATGCTATGTACTCATCCAGATGTTTCGTATGTTTTGAGCATGATGAGCAGGTACCAGTCAGATCCAGGTGAATGTCACTGGACAGCTGTCAAGAATATTCTTAAGTACTTACGAAGGACGAAAGAATATTTCTTGATATTTGGAGGCGATGAGGAGCTAGCTGTAAAGGGTTACAGTGACGCAAGCTTCCAAACAGACAGGAATGACTATAAATCGCAGTCAGGGTATGTATTTTGCCTGAATGGTGGCGCTGTGAGCTGGAAGAGTTCAAAGCAGGACACAATCACAGATTCTACAACAGAGGCCAGTATATTGCCGCGTCAGAGGCGGCAAAAGAGGCTGTTTGGATTCGGAAGTTCATTACAGAGCTTGGTGTGGTTCCTAGCATAGCAGACCCAGTAGACCTCTATTGTGACAACAATGAGGCTATTGCGCAGGCTAAGGAACCTCGCTCCCATCAGCGGACCAAACACATACTACGGCGCTTCCATCTCATTCGAGAGATCATCGATAAAGGAGATGTGAGGATATGCAGAGTACACACTGATTCTAACATCGTAGATCCATTGACCAAGGCTTTGGCACAAAAGAAGCATGATGGTCATACCAAGTCACTCGGTATTAGATACTACAGTGATTGACACTAGTGCTAGTGGGAGATTGTTAGTAGGAGCCCTAGAGCCAATTATATGATGATTGACTAGGGACATTTTGTATCATATTCTATTATTAATAAAGACATATTTGGTTATTATACTTACTTTGTATTTGTGTCAAATAACTAAGTATAATAATGTCCTTGGGTAGTAGGTTCTTATCTACATTATATCGATTGGTTGAATCGATAGTGAGATGATGTAGAGAACACTACTCTAAACCATTCCTAGTCAAGTATTAATATTCAAAGACAATATTAATACATAGAGACTAGCATGTAGGTCAACTGATGACTTGAGCTCACAAGTCATGGATATGTGATATCAAGTTGACACATGAGTATACATTGGAGAATGTGTACTGAATGACCTGCCATGAGAAAGTTTCATAGATTGTCATATGAGTGTCATAAACTTTCTCACGTGACTATTGGTATGAATAGTCCTTAGACCTGAAGTCACTACGGTTCCCTACATAAGGAGTTATGTACTTTGGTATCGTCAAACGTCACCCGTAACAGGGTGGACTATAAAGGCGATCACTGGGTATGTAATGAATTATACGGAGGGATGTGAGTGATGTAGATGGGATCTATCCCTCCCATATGACGGGAGTGATATCTGTGGGCCCCTTGATCGAGTAGGATTGCTAAAACGCATGGTCATGCTCGAATGAGTCAATATGAGATATTGAGCTCAATTGTTTGAGTGAGTCTACTCAGGGATCAAGAAACACCAGATTGATTGAGGATGACATGGTCTATGCCTCATTTGTCAATCTAGATATCAAGGATAGAAGGACAAGGTCATACATTGCCATAGTCACGGAGGTTAAGTCGGATCTCGACTTTCTTGTTACTTGGGTAGCATTGATGCATTGCTAGATGCCGCTCATTGCTTTTGTATCTAAATTGGTTTAGACACATTGCCAACGTTACGAGAGCTTATTGGGTCACACACTAAGGACACGATGCTTCGGAGATTAATTAATCTTGATTTGGCTAAGATTTAATTGGAATCAGATTAATTGAGTTAGACTCAAGTGAATCCAATTGGATTATGGATTGAGATCTAATTTGAGTTAAACTCATTTAGATTAGACTCAACCACATTTGGATGAAATATTAATTCATTAAAATGTTTAATGAATTAATAAGAGAGGAAGATGGAGAGTTTCTCACCATTAGAGTGTTACATGAAAAGTTGGAGAGTTATATTAAAATGTTTAATGAAGGAAAGTTTAAAAGGCAAAAACTCCTCATGATATGAGTATAAAAGAGTTTTTCCCTTGTCATTTGGATGACAACTTGTCATTTTCTTTCCCCTCTTCCTTCTCTTCTCTATCTTGGTCGAAACCCACATCTTGGGTTCTTGGTGTTTTGTGAACTACCTCAAGTTGCTAGCACAACTAAGGTAGTTCTTATCTGAAGTAGAGATATCGTGTTCGTGTGGATACGAATAGAGGCACGGACACTTGAACGTGCAAGAGATCCAGCGGCGCTTAGAGACGAGCGGGATAAACGTAAGGGCACGCTCCAAAGGTATACGCTTAGATAGATCTATTAGATAGATGATTTCGTACGAGTTTTTCTTTCGCATGGATCGCTCGAGGGATCTTGTTTCCGCTGCATTTTTGTGTTTATGTCGCCTGAAGATTCCAACAAAATGGGGTTGCTGAAAGAAGAAATAGAACTCTTCTAGATATGGTTAGGTCTATGATGGCTCAAGCTAATTTACCTATTTCCTATTGGGGAGATGCATTATTAGTTGCTACCTATATACTTAACCGAGTGTCTTCTAAGTATATTCCATCTACACCATATGAACGTTGGACAGGCAGAAAACCATATTTGAGTAATCTGAAACCTTGGAGGTCAGCTGCCTACGTTCATGATAAGACTCACAAATATGGAAAACTAGGACCAAGGGGTAAAAAGTGTATCTTTGTAAGATATTTTGATACTTCTAAGGGTTATGTTTTTATTGGTGAGCAACAAGATGGAACCATCTCTGAAATAGAGTCAAGAGATGCAATTTTTCTCGAAACTGAGTTCCCAACAAGAGGTGAAGTTGATAAATCGATTCCTCTATTTGCTATGGAGGAGGAGGATATTGTTCCTTTATCAACGAATCAGGAATCATAGGAGAAACTTGAATCTAGTCTACCAAGTGGGAGTGATTTGCCAATGAATGAATCAGTTTCGGTTTCTCAACAGTCAGACCTGCAGAGGAGTAATCGCAGGATTATTCCTAAAAGAAGGTTTGACATTGAGAATGAGGCATTAATGATTCTCCCTATTGACGATGATGAACCTCGAACGGTTGAGGAAGTATTCAGATGCTCAGTTAGAGAAAAATGGAGAATTGCAATGGAAGAAGAAATGGAGTCTATGAGAAAGAATCAGGTTTGGGATTTAGTCGATCTTCCTCCGGGCCGAAGAGCTATTGGGAATAAGTGGATTCTCAAAATCAAGAAGAAGGCAGATGGATCGATTAATTGATACAAAGCTCGTCTGGTTGCAAAAGGATATACCTAAATGGAGGGCATTGATTTTGAAGAGACATTTTCCCCTGTTGTGAAGTTTGTGTCAATACGTGTCATTTTAGCTATAGTAGCACATGATGACTTGGAATTACATCAGATGGATGTCAAAACGACTTTCCTTAATGGTAATCTTGACGAGAAAATCTATATGGCATAGCCAGAAGGTTATATTACTGATGGCCAAGAGAATAAAGTATGTAGACTTAAAAAGTCTATATATGGGCTAAAGCAAGCGTCGAGACAATGGAACATAAGATTCAATGAAGTCATTTTATCTTATGGTTTCGAAATGATTAATGAGGATCATTGTGTATACCTCAAGGAGGATAAAGGAAAGATTGTCATAGTATCGTTATATGTTGATGATATGTTAATAGCTGGAAATGACATACAGTTTGTGATAAAAATCAAATTGTGGCTTTCATCACTATTAGTGACATGAGAGAAGTGTCCTAAGGTAATCGCCTTATAATTGATTAAGATCTTAAGCTCATTTACTGAATGTCCGCAATACAATTCACAGCATTAGAGAATTTGTGATGAATTCACAACTAGTGATTATCTCTACATGTGCAATTGTGAAGTATTGAAATTGTCCCTAGTCGATGAATTGATAAATACGGACACTATCAATTCTGTTGAGACTAGCATGGGTTATTCTCTAATCAGCTGATTCTCACTGGCTAGTGACATGGAGATGTCCGGAGATAAACATGAATGCTAGTTAAGGGAACTAGTTCATTGGAGTGACTGGCTGTAAAACTTCATATGGTAGTCTACATATAGATATGTCAGTGAAGTTCTTACTGCAGCTTAAGTGCGATGTTCCTTTGACTTGCGGTGTTCAAGTCATCTTGGTCATGGAGATTTATACTTTGACATCTTAAGCAAGCATCTCCAAGGAGGTGTGGACCCAGGATGATTGGGTATAAGCCGAAGTGCCCAAAGATGTTTGAACAGCCTACAAAGGATTCACCACTCCTTGCGAGGAGATGTATACCCGAGGCCTATCGTCGGATTGTTACTCAAAGCCTCTGGCCAGAGCATGACATGTTCAGAGTATGAATCTCTTAAATACATGAGAGTAATTAGAATCCATAGGGCGAGGAAACGTTACTTGGGCTAGGTGTGACGTAGTCAGCCTAGTGGGGACTGACACACATAGACCATGTCCTGAACCAAGTGGGTATAAGATGGTGAAGGGAATGGGGCACGATTCATTATAGCTGCTGAAGGGTTTCAGAATCATTTCTGAGTTCAACCGTTGATCTTTCAATTAATTGGGGATCATAATGTACTACTAGGTGTCACTCATGATTGTTCTATAATTAATTAGTTAATTATGGATGGCCAACATAAATTGAAAGCCTATTTAGTCACACGCATAACGAGTAATTCGAAGGATTTAAAACGAGTTGAGAATTGGATTCTCCAATCGAGATAGACTATTTTTGGTAAGTCCAAACAATAGTCAAAACTGAATTTATTTTAGACGCATCGGAAGCATAGAATGGCTAAGTCTTTTAAAGACTTAATGGGTGAATTAAATAAGTTTAATTCATTAAGGGATTTGATCCAATTGGGGTTAGATGGGCCGGCCAAGAAGAGGGTCTCCTCTCTTCTTGTCATGGCCGGCCACCACCATAAGAGGATAAGGCTATTTTGGTTTGTTTTATAAAATAGACCAAAGGTTGGTTTATTTTATAAAAGGTTATATAAATTTTATATATATAAATTTTTATAATGAACCAATGGTTGGTTTGTTTTATAAATTTTTATATAATGAACCAATGGTTGGTTTGTTTTATAAATTTTATATAATCATGCCAAAAGAAAGAGAGCCTTGATTATGGATTGATTGAGAAATTATTCCATAATCAAGAAGAAGAAGCTTGATCATGAGAGCCTTGATTATGGATTGATTGAGAAATTATTCCATAATCAAGGAGAGGTTTGCTTGGGAATTAAGAAACCTCTCCCTATATAAAGGACCCAAGGGGTGCCATGGAAGATGATCCATCCAAGAATTGCTTGGGCTCTTTCCTCTTCTTCTCTCCCTCTCTCTTGGCCAGCCATATGCCTTCCTTCTTTCTTCTTGCTGTGAGCACAAGGAGAAGCATCAAGGCGACGAAGTTCTTCCTTGCGACGATCTTCCTCTTCGGCCAACCTTGGTGGTGAGTCTTTCGATTTGATTACTCTCTCGGTTTTCGTCGTGTTCACGGAGAATCTAGTAGTTCTTGTGAACACGAAACTCGTGGCTTAGCGAAGTCATCCCGACGATACTCGGCGTGGATACGAATAGAGGCGGAGCTTTCAAGGGACGCCAACGGTTGGATCTCGTCCCTTCTTCCAAGTTACGCAAGGTAATTCGTAGAGTAATTTCCTTTTCTGCAAAAAATTTTATATTATGATTATGTGAACACATTGCATGCTTAGGATATGTGTTAGAATAATTTAGGAAATTATTCATGTTTTTGTTTCCGCTGCATGTAATTATGTAACAATTACAACACGTGTCCGCGTCGGCATGCACCCGGTCCCAACAATCACAATTTGACATAATAGATATGGGAGAAGCCGAGTACATCTTAGGGGTAAAGATCATTAGAGATCGAACAAAAAGACTTTTAGGTTTGTCTCAAGAGGCTTATATTACTAAGATGTTACAACACTTCAATATGTCAAACTGCAACATTGAACAAACTCCTATAGCGAGAGGCATTGTTCTGAGCAAAAGTATGTATCCCAAGACTCCTAATGAAATAGCCGATATGAAGAAAAAACCATATGCTAGTGACATTGGTAGCTTAATGTACACTATGTTGTGTACACGTCTTGATATCAACTATGTTGTTGGCTTGATTAGCCGTTTCCAGTCAAACCCAGGATGGAGACACTGGAAGGCGGTGAAGAGAATATTCAGATATCTCAAAGGGACGACAGATTATTGTCTCTGCTTCCATGGATCAAAGTTGAGCCTGAAGGGCTATACAGATGCAGATTGGGCAGGAGACCTTGATGACAGAAAATCCACATCGGGTTATGCTTTCTTGCTGAATGGTGGCGCCATCTCATGGAACAGCAAGAAATAAGCTTGTGTAGCACTGTCGACAATGGAAGCCGAATATGTGGCTTGTGTAGGGGCTGTACAAGAAGCTGTCTTGCTAAAAAGGTTCCTGAAGCATTTGAAGATTACTGAGGATAGTGGGAGTCCCGTTACATTGTATTGTGACAATCAAGCAGCGATAGCTTTTTCCAAGGATCCCAAATATCACAGTAAAGACAAGCATATAGAAATTAAGTATAATTATGTAAGGGATATTGTGGACAAAAGAAAGGTAGTCCTTGAGTATATTCCTACCCGTGCTATGCTTGCAGATCCTTTTACTAAGTCATTAACTAAAGAGCCATTTTTTGGTTTTGTGAAGTCTTTGGGACTTCATAAAATGTAACACATTATAAAACCAATCAAATATATGAAAATGTCATGATTATTCTGTGTGTGTGTGTGTGTGTGTGTGTGTGTGTGTGTGTATTGGTTTACATTTTGGATAAAGTCTCGATAAGCATTTGACAGATTGAGATTGGTCCGCTCACATGGACAATCATCTCTGTTTGTTGAGTATAAATAGAGGTAAGACCATTACTTATGGGGCAGCTTATGTAGCTGTGTATAGAGACATACTCATAAGTTGGGGTCGCCTTGATTTTTGTATCAAGATGAGATCATTTATGTAATAATCAGAGTAAATGAACCCACCATTTACTGAATATGCTTAAAGCCAGATAGGAATTCATAAGTTGAATTCAGGATTATACATTAGGTATGTCTAGATCAAATCTGTACGATGTTAATTTTGAGAAAACATGCACTCTTTTTGTTAAAAGAGAAAAACATCGTAGCATGTGATTCATACCACATGTGCTATAGCGACAATAAGGGTAGTAGGAGAATGGATCCATGCTTCTCTACTATGTGAGACCCTTGAGATTATAAGTTAATCTTAGATTTACCCTATGTGACTATTTAGCTGTCTGCTTGAAATTTTAATCAGTCTCTGCTACCTTAGCATGTATCCTATTGGCTATGGATGATTCGGTCTATGGAGCATAACTAGGAAAGCAACTGATTAGAATGAATAGATTCAAACTAAATAGGAAGACTAAGAGAGATTTACATCATTGACACTTATTCATTGGTCGACCAATTACATTTTTTATTGAGTACTTAAAATGTGATTGTGAATAATTGTATTGAATGGAAATACTGAACATGCTCTTGACTTAATGGTCATTACGAGGGATTAGAGATGTTCATATTGATGTAAATGATTTAGTCTGGGGTAAAAGCAAGTGATTGATGTCTCTGATTCATGTGATAGAGCGACTAAGTAAAGTGTAATAACTTTCTTGGTATTGATCGCTCAGAGAGCAGCTAAGTTAAGTGTCACAACTTTCTTAGCAATGATTGCTCAGTATGCTTGCTGTCACAACCCACTTCTCACCCCACGTCTCCACTCCAAGAAAGAGCGAAGAAAGAGCGAAGAACATCCATCTGGTGGGATTTGATTTGTGGAGGCTGAAGGACTTTTCGACCCGTGATCGTTCTTCCGACGACAAGCACGAAGAACAACGAAGGACGAGCGAGAACCACTATAAGTGTTTACCATTTTACAATTTCGTAGATTCGTTCACGATTTCATGCTTTAGATCAACAATATCGAGTCGGTAAGGACCAAAATTGATGTAGATATATAAATATTTGAGTTAAAAAGCAAATAGGGCAAAGGTCAACTAAATAATTGATAGTCAAAATTCTCAGGGATAATTGACAAGTGGAGAAATTTAAATGGTCATAATTAACTGAATATTTAGTGATTGAAAAAATAACAAAAGTTGGGAAAGGCGAAATCCAAATAGGATATATTCAACAATTTGCTAAATCACATAGATAATTTTATAAAATATCTAAATCACATAACATAATTTCAAAATTATCAAATCATATATCTATTTCTCATATTATCCCTAATCAATTCACTCATGAAAAATATCAGTTAATTGAATCAGTAGACTGTATTTTTCACAGTCGACTCAATTTGTCTATATTTTTTTTCTAACCGTTTACGTAAATGAGACGACTAATTTTAAAAATATACTGATTTATTTATGTTTTAATTAAATTTAATTTTAAATAAAATTGATTAATAAATGAAACTATTTCGAATTGATATGAAATTAGTTTCTATATGTATAATAATTTCGGATTGATATGAAATTAGTTTTTATATATATAGTTTGTTCTCTTGATTATATTCACACTTTCAAACATCAATTTAACCCAATATATTAAGAGTAGTAATTTTTTGAATACGAATATGCTCGAAAAATCCAAACCGACTAATGAACCAAACGACTTCAGATTGACATGAAATTAATTTTTTTATTTGTCTAATTCTCCTTATTATATCGATGTCCTCAAATATCAATTTAACCTAATATATTGAGAACCTAATATATTGAGAATAGTGATTTTTTAAATACGAATTAAATTTTTTAAACACACTCGTATTCATATTCAAAAGATCACTACTCTTAATATATTGGGTGAAATTGATGTTTGAAGGTGTGAATATAATCAAGAGAACATACCATATACCTAGAAACTAATTTCATATAAATCCGAAATCGTTTAATCTATTAACCGATTTTATTAATGGGAGTAGACTGTTCGACTTATTTACGTAAATTGAAAAAAAAACACAGTGGCAAATCGGTTCGACTAGTGAAAAATACCAATCGACTAATAAAGGTTAAATAGAAATAAATACGTAATTTGGTAATTTTAAAATTATCCTACGTGATTTAGATATTTCGTAAAATTACCTAGCAGTTTAGTAAATTTATATCGGATATTTGGTAGGAGTGAAATTCAAGTGGATCAATGTTAACCTAGAATTTTTTTTAAAAAAAATAGTTATCAATTCTAAAATATTCTGGACGTTTTATAAAAATGTCAAAAAAAAATAAAAGGCACGGGATCACATACCAATTCTGTCTCTCCGCCGGACCTTCTAATTCTCTAATCCTAATCTTTCTCAACCTCATCTTTTCTTCCCCCCTCACGTCGTCGCTGCTGTCACCTTCACCGCCACTGCTCCGCCACCGCTGCCGTCACCACTGCGAGCGCGATTAAAATGATGCAGTGTTGTCGCCTCCCGGAACATTTTCCAGCTAGCAAAGGGAAGGAGAGCAGCGTGTGCGATTTAATTCCTCAATCGACTTACGTAGAGTTTCCTCTTGCTTGTTTTCCTATAACCATCTTGTACAATGATTAAACCTACAATTACAACACAACAAAAAAGAATAAAATGATTTATGCTTATTTAGGAAGTAGAATAATAGGATGATATATGTCTTTGCTTCTTTCTTCAATTAATTTAACCCATGATTAGTAGAAAGAAAATAATAATTTCCTTGATAATATAATTATATCTTGATTAGAAGAAGATTTAGGGCAAATTCTTTGAGGTTCAAATTACATTTTTGTTAAAAAAAAATAATTGATTACATCTGTCACTTGATATTGCCCTTTTTCTTAGTGGTCTTTCGTTATGCTCTAGTTGTTATCTTCACATTGATACTCTTTCAGGAAGTATTGGGTAACTTAAAATTTTAAAACAACCTAAGGAACCCTACATTACAAAATTAATTAGCATTACTGACGGAAATTACCGACGATATTCCGTCGGTAAATGCGTTTACCGACGGAATTTTCTCCGTCGGTGTAAAATCCGTCGGTAAGGAATTATCGATGGAAATTTCGTACCAAATTTCGTATCGTCGGTAAATTTTCCGATAGAAATAAAATTCCATCGGAAGATAGGGCTGGCAGAAAGAGAATTTTCTGTCGAAAATTTTCGACGGATATTGTATTTTCTGACGGAAATTTCCGAATCACGATTTTCATCGGAAATACAATTTCGATACTTCCGACGGAAATAAATTTCTGTTAGTAATCTGTCGTTAATAAAAAAAAATTTCATTGTTTGATTTGTATTTGGGATTACCATATATATAATTTCCATTGACAACAGATACAAACAAAAAATAAGATATCCAGTCAAACCAATATACAGTCACAACATCAATCACATTCAAAACAATATACAAACGTATCTAAATACATACAAAACATATTCAATATATTCAAAGCTATCAAACACATCCAAACATAGATAAAACAACCACACACATATCAAAACACACATAAACTCATCTAAACACATACAAAACATATCTAATACATTCAAAACTACCAAACACATCTAAACATAGCCAAAACATCCACACACATATCAAAACACACAAACTCTAAATACATAAACTAAATTATCTAAACACAAACTCAAGTACTAAAGTATGTAAATATGAATTCCAACTATAAAAAAACATACAAATGAATATAGATGTCTCACACTATCCGTTGATAATAAGATCGATATAAAAAACCTACAAAAGTTAAAATATAATATATTATGATTAGAATGATATATAATTGTATATTTGACATGAATTATAATTAATTTTAATTGTAATAAAAAAGGAAAATGATATGCTTAGTGAAAAAGCTCAGTGAATGACGTGATATTTTACATGCAGCGATCCCCGACGGATTCATCGTACCCCCCAAAGTATAGTTTGACTGGAGGCGGCGGTCGGAAGTCGCCGATGGTGCCCGAGCGATAATCGGACGTGTACATGCTAAGTGTCACATCATTCACTGAGCGTTTCATTGAGTTTTTTCACTGAGTACTGTATCAGAGCTCAATAAAAAAATACCTGAATCAAATATTAGATATGGTTGGACATAAACAAAATATCACAGTGAAACCCTGAAACAAAAATCAAATCAACATATTAGTAAACTATATAAACAGAATAAATATATTTTACAAGGTTTAATATATGAAAAAAATACACATCCAACGATACATTATTCATAAATTATAAAATTAATATGCAATTGAATATACCTCAAAAATAACTTAACCAGCCAAGTGAAAGGGCCTTGGAGTGTCCTGTGATGGCAGACGAGGAAAAGAAGCTAGGAGGGATCGCATATGATTCATTAGTTCTTTATTTTCTGCAATAAGCTTCTGATGCTCCTCATCTCTCCTTGCATTATCAGTAGCCCTCGTCGCTTCATCAGCGGCCCTCCTCTCATTCTCAGCGGTCATCCATTTCATCATCTCTCCTCGTATTGATTGAACTTGAGTGCGCAGGTCTCCATTTTCTTCTAATATCCTGTGCATCTCACTAGAATAAGTTGAACAGTAACTGGAATGACCCATTAGAGTCCTCAAGCGACCATCAAATGCAACTTTGGTTTGAGAGCCAAGGCTGTAGAGGGTGGAGTTATTTGTCCGTCCACCGACAATATCATAATATATGTTATTAAGTGCATCGGTGGATAGAGATTATGACTCTCTCCCCTCTATTGCAGACTGAGATGTCTGAATGACTCTCTCAGTGATTTTCACTTGTATTGTAAAATATAACATGATTAAAAATTAATTCAATGAAAAGTACTAAAGGTAAGCAAAATAAAAACTAAGTAGTGTTCTTACATAGATGGGCGCAGAACGAGAATCAACGAATGTGCCATCTTTTTTCTTGTGGGTCTTCATAAAGACCTCTATACTGGTAGGCGATCGAACTAGTTCTCGTTCATGTATACAAATATATATTAGGTAAATATCATACAACTATGGTAATAAATGAAAATTGTACTTTGTACCAATTTTAAATTAAACTCACCAAATCAAAAGCATGCTCTACCATAGATTTGGAACCAGACGTATGTCGAGCAGTTCCGGTACTTGAGCCACATGGCTCAGTGTTTCTATTAGCTTGAGCCTTATCGACATTTTCTTTCTACCTTTGTTCAGCCTAAGTGATCGTCCATGCACTCTATATCTCCTCAGAAACATATGTCGATTTTATGCCCTTTTGTATGACATAATAGAGGTAGTCTTTGTAAAGCTTGCCACAATAAATATTCCATGTTGCTTTAAAAATTTTCTCTTGGCCCTCCTCCCATGTATATCTTTTCTGCAATTATAAATTGAAAATTTAGCATAGTAATGATTAAATATAATATAAAAACTAAATATATATTGATTTTACTTACTACAAATTCATTATAATAAAATATCTTCATTTCGTGATCTACATGCCTCCATGTTATAGATCTACATGCTTGTTCTTTAAATTTACTTGTGATATAATTGAAAACCCTATGACTATCTGGAGTAAGACTGCATGACAAAAAATAAACATATTAATAAGATATTAAAAATAATATATGAACATTAATTACTAATAACAACAAATACTTACACTTCTCCAACAACTCGTAAAACATGATGTCCAGGGGGAATTACTATCTGCTGCTTTGCCATAGAAATGTCTACAAAATAATATATAACAATACATCATAATAAAGGTGAGTAACATGATAATAAAAATATAAAATAATATTAAAGCACAACTTACTAGATGAACAATAATGATACTATTTAAATATCATTAGCATCTATATCCTCCTCACTAGATTCTGATAGTTAAACAATATCCTCATTGCTGGGCATCACTTTATCATCTATATACTCGTAAGTCACATTAACATCTACAAGTAAATCAGATGTGGATGGGAGTTATGAATCAACTAAATGTCTTACTACTTCGTTAATCTGAAATGCATCATGATTTTGAGCAATGATGGTGTTTGGCATTTTTATAGTCGAGCAAGGCTTCATTCGACAAATAAACAACCATTCATTAGATCTTCTTCTTTTTGTAGGTTATTTAAGATAAAAAAAAACCTGACCCGCTTATACTCTAAAAATAAAAAATTCAAATTTGTTAAACCTTCTATTTTTATTAACCTTCACTAATTTAGAGTTTGGATGTATTCTTGTACCTGTTCTTGGGGTCAGATCATATTATGCACATTTGAACAACACACACCGATTTATAGGTGATGCAGGATATTCAATCTCTATGATTTCTTCAAGTCTACCATTGTAATCAAATTCTGTGTTATTATTGTTGATATATCCTTTAACATAAACTCCAGAATTTTATATTAATCTCCGTGAATCTCGTTGTGCCACATGGAATTTTAGCCCATTAATATAGTATCCAGAGTAGACCTTTATTTTACGAAGTAATCCTGATGCAAGATTCATTATTCTATCATCTTGCATGTTTGATATTCTACGGTCTTTCACCTACATAAATTATAATATAAATTAAGACCGAACTAAATAGACATAAATATATAAATTTTCTGATGATATTGCAACTTATATATATTCCAAACCATAATGCAAATTTGGCCTCTAACTTTTCAACGATCTCACTTGCATCCAGTGATGGATTTTGTATATATAGTTGTTGTTCATATCAGCTTTGACAGAGGAATATTTTAAGATAAGTGGGATATCAAGCAAACAATTAATATAGGATAACTGGATCATTAGAGAAGTCAACTTACTTTATATATGGTTTGACCTCATCATAATTTAAGAGTATGTATGTTCTTGCAGCATCATATTCCTGTTCAGTTAACCATCTAGAAACAGATGCACCCATTGGCTTATCGTGAAAGTTGAAAATAGAAAGCATTGATGGGTCATTTGGTTGAGTATCATCAGAATTTCTAGGACACTTACAATGTCTGGTTTTCACATGGTCAACAAAATAATAGGAGCAAAAAGAAGATGCTTCTTCAATAATATAGGCATTACATATTGACCCCTCAACTCTTGCTTTGTTACGAATATTATTTTATAATTTTCTCAAAAATCATTCTTATGGATATATCCATTTGTATTGCACTAGACTAGCTATTTTTGTCTCATATGGTAAATGTACTGTAAATGTTCCATTGAATAAAAAACTTGGTGGAAATATGCGCTCCAGCTTGCATAGTATGAGAGGAATGCCTATTTTTAGCCGAAACATATCATCCATCATAATACACATTGTCGTCAAATCTTTAAAAAATAAACTCAATTCTGTAAGTGCTTGCCAAACATTTTATGGAAGTAAGTCATGGAAAACTACTGGAATAAGTCTTTGCATGAACACATGACAATCATGACTCTTCATTCCAAACATCTTCAACTTTTTCATATTCACGCATCGAGCCATATTTGAGGCATACCCATCAGGGAATTTATTTCTCTTAACCAATTACATAAAATTTCCTTACCATTTTTGTCCAATGTATAACAAGCTTTTGGATTATGAACAAAGTCTATAATTTAAAATACTTTATACAGACCAACATACCAAAGCATTAAACAAGCCAAAAACCAACCTTAATAGGCCTCAAAACAGGCCTTACATCATATAGGCCTCAAAACAGGCTAGATCTACAAATATATACATATGTATCTAATCTTAACAGGCTCAAGTTAGCCTGTCAGACTTGGTTGTCTTTATATTGAGCTTGAGCCTAGCTTGATAAGAAAAATAGTCTAACATGCCTGAACATTATCCTATTTCTAAATAGGCCAGGCCAGGCCACAGGCCCCTGACAGGCTGCCTGACCTATTTCCATCCCTACCTATACGTTGCGCCTTCCTTGTCATTTGAAGACTTCTGATATTTTCAATGTAAAGCACTTGACTCCTTATTCTATGGATACTGATGATACTACTCTGAAATCGACGACAAGTTTTTGTTCAACCCAAGGCAAAGGCGATTGATATCGAAGGATTCATTGGATTTTTTTATTATTTTAGGAAATTATTCTTTTTGTATTTTTTTGGTTTTTAGAATATTTTTGATAATTTTTATTTTTTATATTTTAGGATTTTGAATCCGTTCAGAATTTTTAGAATTGTGAGTCTATTAAAAAAAACTTTCTATTAGAATCTTTTTCCTTTCTTTACAAGTTAGGAATTAAAGTCTATAAATTGAAATTATTTTTCCTTTGTTTGTATCTTAGGATCTAAAGTCTATATAAGCATTTATTTAACTATTTGAGAAATTATCCTTTCTTTTTTCGAAAAAAAAAACCTTGAGGACTACGGTTTCTCTTCTTGTCTTCTCATCAATTCTCCCTTTTCGTCAGCCTGCAGAATAATTGCTACTTGCCCGACGTAAGAGACACCCAAGACGGTATTAGAAGTTCATAGTTTCCTAGGCTTATTGTGCTACTATTACTATTTCTTAGAGGTTTCTCTAAGTTTTCAAGACCTTTGACTTAGCTTATGCAAAAGGGAGTCAAATTCATATAAAATGAAGCTTGTGAAGCTAGCCTTCAGAACTCAAGCAAAGACTAATAGTACACCTATCCTTATCATTCCCACATGGGAAAATGAATTTATTCTCTGCACAAATGCATTAAACCAAGGATTGGGGCAGTTCTAATGAAACCCGATTGAGTAGTGGCTTACACCTTCCAACACTTGAAAAACCACGAGCGGAACTATCTAGAACACAACATAGAACTAGTAGGCATTATATTTGTTCTCAGAATGTGGATACATTATCTATATAGTATCACTTTTGAGATTCATATTGATTATAAGAATCTAAAATACTTATTCACAAATAAAGAATTAAATCTATGTCAGATGAGATGGATGAAATCTTAAAGGATTATGACCGTAAAATAAATTAACATCAAGCCATGGCAAATGTTGTAGTAGATGCATTGAACTGAAAGTCTAGAAGAGTGTTAGCTTCTTACCGAGTAGAAATATAGACTTGATTCATCAGTTATCACAGTTAGATTTAGCTGAGGTGGGACGGACCCAAACAACTTTCTTAGTCACTCTTATAACACATTACCCCCTTATATTCAGCAGATTAAAGAGTGTCAACTATGGATAAATATCTACAATCCATCGTTACAAAATTAAGACACTTAAAACCATATTTCTCTCTGGATGATGATGAAGTCCTACGATTTAGTGATAAATTGTGTTTTCCAGAATCACACATGATTAAGGAAAAGTTCTTACGAGAAGCACATCGTTCTTGTTTTGTAGTGCATCTTGGGTACAACTAGAATGTACAAAGACCTTAAATAAAATTATTAATAGTAAAATATGAAAAGAGATATGGTCGGGTTCATGGAGCATTGTTTATTCTGTCAACAAATTAAAATAGAACATCAGAGACTTCTACATGAGATTTGTATCTCTAAATGTAAATAGAAACATATCACCATGAATTTTGTTGGACTATCAAGACTTTCATATGTATGATAAAATTTTATAAATTCACATGAAAAATATATATATTTCAAGAGTCTGCATTGGAAGAAAATGTGTTCATGACACAAATATAACTTCAAAAAATGCTTGCCCAAATGTTGTCAAACATAAAGTTTAGCTCATCTTAAATTAGACGAGAGGGATGACAATTTCTTCTGACCCAAATGAAGGATCCGATATTTGATCCGAATGGAGGAGGATATGGGGCCGGGGATGACCAATATTCGATATCCAACCCGAATACCTGATTAAATAATATGAATTTATATATTAAAGAAAATTTTATTTTCCTAAACCCACTAACTATTTTTGTTGATGTTAAAAGTAGGTTCTATAGATATTTATTTTTTTAATTATATGTATATATTTTTTAATATGGTATTAATTCTATTATGTTTTTGTTGAATGATAATAGTTGAATAGAAATAAAAAAATTTATCAGTATAGAAGATATCTGATCCTTTAATGGGTATGAGTATGGGTATGAGGATGGATATCCAATACCCGATGGGTATGGATATGGAGGATATAGAATCATATTCGAACCTGACCCATTAGCATCCCTAGTAGACGAATTAAATTTATCTACAACCAAGGGTGAGCCAAAGTTTGATTAAATTGAATTAATGAACCTAATTTAAAAGTTTACTTTGGTAATTTCAAATTTTTAATTTTTTTGTTTAAAAATATCGATTAATTCAGTTCGGTCTTGATTTTAAAACTTCTATTTCTGTTAAATCAAATAAACTAATTTATTTCATTCCTCTTTTGCAACTATCACCAATGTTAAGGATATGGATGAGAGATAGTAATTTTTGCATAATTTTCCATGATACCACGTTCTTAAAGTTGTTACTAGTAGTGTTAAGCAAAGTACACATTCTCAAAGCAAAAGTTAAATTTGATAGAAATATTAATGAATTAATTGATATTTTATCGATTCGATTTATTCAATTTTATTAAAAAATTTGATTAGTTCAAAAATTTTCTATTGGTTCGATTTTGATTAAATTGATTCAGTCAATTTAAATTAATTCCGATTGCTATCTATAGCAATCAAGATCCCTGTAATGCATGACACATATCATTCTTATGGATCTTAACACATGTTAATTAAAACAATTTTATATATAATTGTCTATCAATTTACAAATATCACTATTTAACAAGTGGTATATTTTTAGCCTGTCATATTTTAATTTGATAAATTTTCTCTATATATTTTTATATCTAATACAAATTTCGTTACAAGAATAATTATTGGGAGAGTGAAAATGAAAGAGTAAAACTATAATGAATGACGTGACACCTTACATGCACGATCTCTGACGGGTTCATCGTGCCTCCCAGGGTATAGTTTGATTTGGGACGACGGTCGAAGGGACGCCGATGGTGTCCAAGCGATTATCGAACGTGTACATGTAAAGTATCAAATCATGTCACGTCATGCTACATCATTTACTGTAATTTTCATTCTCTCATTTTCATATTCTCTATCATTGCTCTTAATGTAACTTGGTAGCTTTATTTAAACAACGATCACTTATGAATTGAGACGGACTGAATAGTGAAAAGTAATTTGTTTTCTAGAAAGCAGAAAGTAGACTGTGGTCAAAGTCTTTTTTTTTAATTGATGATCTATAACCAATCGATTCAATACCAAAACGCTTGCTTTCTTTCTCATGGACGATAGCTTGATGGCGAATCTGAGGGTAGAAATTTCAAAGCTATGATTGTCATCATAATTATGGCTTGATCCCTACCGTCGAGGAATGTCATAACAAAGTTATTATATATGATGATAAAAAATATAACATTTTGACATTTCGTCTTTAAAGAATATAAAGAAAAATAAATTAAGGACGACTATCAATTTTGAACAACATGAACCTAATTACTAATTAGAATCTAATTTTTAAATTTCATGTATCATGGACTCATCAGTCATCAGTTATCGGTCAAAGGAAAGCAAAGTTGTTGTCGTCGAGTATCAGCTGAGTTGCTGGTCACACACGGGCGCATCGATGTCATCTGACGCGACTGCCACGGTGACAAAACGTTCTTGACTTGGGTCACAATAATTTGTCATCCAGCGATGAGCTGAGAGAGTAGGTACCATTATGCAAGTGGTGCAGCAGTCACGTTGACTGCGAGTCACTTGCCCAGAGATTAAGCTCCTTATTGACTAAGTCAATTTTATTAGTATCATTAACATCTAATCAGTTGGAAAGCATATGCAAGCTTTAAAAACTTTATTCTTGTTTTTTTAATAAAATAATGTGTTGTACAATTGGAAAACAGCTCACACCCGCAAGTTCATGGCCCGCCTTGAGATGATAGATTTGCTGGGCAGAAACAAGTGGGAGTGGCTCGATGGACGGGCAACGTTGGCTTCGGGTGGAGCCCGCGTTGTCCATTTTCCACACTACGCACACAAACTGTCACCGTTGCAGCGTTGCCGCCACTCGAATTTTCCACGCGTCCAACGAATTCAGCGGAGCACTCTCTTCTTATCCCCGCGGACTTCTACCCGGCGACGCCATAGCACCCATGGATCACTTCTCGTATTTCCTCCTCCTCCTCCTCCTCCTCTTCCTCAGGGCGTCTCTCCGCCTTGCAGACGATTCCACCGAGTTCAGCCCCAGTTACTTTCTAAACTGCGGCAGCAAATCCGACATCACCACGAACGATAGCCCTACGCGAGATTTTGTTACCGATTTCAACTACGTCTCCGGTCACCACTCCTACCCACTCTCCGACCCTTCCTCCTCCGACCTCTTATCCTCCGTCTACTCCACCGCCCGCGTCTTCACCGGCACCACCTCCTACACCTTCACCCTCGGCTCCACAGGCGTCCATGGCCTTCGTCTCCACTTCGCCCCCTTCTCAACCGACGATCGGGACCTCTCCGACGCCGTTTTCCGAGTCACCGCCCAGCGTTTTCTCCTCCTGGACAACTTCTCCGTCGCGTCCTCCGCAGGCCCCCTCATCAAGGAGTACTTCCTCTGGTTCGACTCTACCGCCTCCACAAACCTCGAACTCACCTTCGACCCCGCCGCATCTTCTTTCGCCTTCGTCAACGCCGTCGAGGTCTTCACCACCCCCTCCTATCTCTTCAATAGCTCAGATTTATACAATCAGAATGTGGAGACTGTCTACCGGATCAACGTCGGTGGCCAGAAGGTTACTCCAGTCAACGATACCATGTGGCGGACATGGATCCCTGACGACCCCTTTTTTTTCAGCGAGAACATCATTTCAGTGGAAAACACTAGTACCAGAGCTATCAATTACGAAATCCCAGAGGTGACGAAGGTTGTCGCTCCAGAGTTTGTCTACAGCACGGCTCGTGTCATGGACAATATTTCAGTAGCTATGCTGAATGCCAATCCAAATTTGAACTTCAAAGTCACCTGGAATTTTACAGTGGATACGGGCTACCATTACTTGGTCCGTGCACATTTCTGCGATTTCATTTCTCAGGCGAATCAATACGACCCTGTGCACTTCAACCTCGACGTTGCCAACAAGTCTATGGAGATCAATTCAAGAGATCACGCTACTACCGGTACCGTGCCCTTTTATCAGGACACCAGGACGGAGAAGATGAGCAATGGGTGGATAAACATTAACATTAACATTCCCCGGGCGACCGTAACCATGGGACCGGATGCTGCGTATCTTAACGGCCTCGAAATCTTCAAATTCAACGATGCTCTCGTCAATTCCAACGACACTAGCAAGAGAAAAGTGTCTGTCGCGGTCATCGCCTCCGCTTCCGCCGGCAGCGCCGTCCTGCTGAGCCTCGTTGTCTTCCTTCTGGTGTTTTTGGCGCGCAAGCATCGCCGGAGATCGAAGTCTCGGCCGCTGCTCCCGAAGGAGACATGGTCGCCGTACCGCAGGGGAACGACGCCGCGGGGAAACTCAGTGGGCCACTCCAGCAAGCCGACTGAAGAAACAACGGCGCAGACCCCCAGGGTGAATCTCGACCTCAACATCCCGCTGCTGGAGATCAAGGCCGCCACCAACGACTTCGACGAGAACCTCGTGGTGGGGAGAGGCGGATTCGGAAAGGTCTACAGAGGCATACTCGGCGACGGCACCGAGGTAGCAGTGAAGCGGGCCATGCCCGGGTCGAGGCAGGGGTATCCGGAGTTCCAGACCGAGATCCTCGTCCTGTCAAAGATCCGCCACCGCCACCTCGTCTCTCTCATCGGTTACTGCGAGGAGCAATCGGAGCGGATCTTGGTCTACGAGTACATGGAGAAGGGCCCCCTCCGGAACTATCTGTACGGATCCGACGACAAGCCGTGCCTTTCGTGGAAGCAGAGGCTGGAGATCTGCATCGGGTCTGCCCGCGGCCTCCACTACCTCCACACCGGCGACGCCCACACCATCATCCACCGCGACGTCAAGTCGACAAACATCTTGCTCGACAAATCCTACTTGGCCAAGGTCTCCGACTTCGGGCTCTCCAGGTTGGGGCCTTCCGTGGGCGAGACCCATGTGACCACCGGGGTGAAGGGCACCTTCGGCTACTTCGACCCCGAGTATTTCAAGACGCAGCAACTGACCGAGAAGTCCGACGTCTATTCCTTCGGAGTGATGCTGTTCGAGGTGCTCTGCGCGCGTCCGGTAATCGACCGGAGCCTGTCGCATGAGCAGGTGAACCTGGCCGAGTGGGCGTTGCATTGGCAGAGGAGGGGCCAGCTGGAGAAGATCATCGATCAAAGACTGGGGGGTAAGATCAACACGAACTCGTTGAGGAAGTTCGGAGAGACGGCGGAGAAGTGCTTGGCGGACTACGGCGACGACAGGCCGTCATTTGAAGAAGTACTGTGGAATTTGGAGTACGCGCTGCAGCTCCATGTGACGGAACTGAAGAGGGAACCGCACGAGGACAGCGGCGCAGTGGATTTGCAGATCTCCGTGGCGGCGACGCGGCAGGTGGATTTGACGACCGTTGCCAACGTCAACGAGGAAAATAACTGGCGCACGAGGTGCGTTATGCCGTTGGATGCGTCGGGCAGCACCGTGTTCTCCCAATTGGTTTCCAGCGAGGGAAGATGATTGACATGATCGGATTCGTCGGGGAGCACCGTATTTTTCCCCAAGAAAAAAAAGGGAATTTGTCCTTGTAATTTCGTTCTTCGATATATCATACTGTAATCTCAATTCCCAATGTTAAACGCCATAATACTTTACATCCTGCTTAGAAAATGATGAAATTAAAATCCTTCGTGAATTGAAATTTAATTTTACCTTCCATTTAGAATATATTTTTAATCAGGAATTTATAAGAAATTGAAATTCAAATCCTTCAAAATAAATCAGATGGTCTGATTTATGGAGTAAATTGCTTTGACGAATAAAAATTACTAAATAACCTTTATTTTTTACTCAGCGCCATTTTGGATGAAAGATAAAAAGGTAAAAATATAATAATTTAATTCAATTATGATATATTCTAAATCAAAAAATTCAATTCAATTCTATTATTTACTAACTCATTCCAAACATAAGAATTGAATTCAATTCCTAATGAAATTCAATTTTGGATGGAATTCAATTCAATTCCTTTGCTTAAAAAGTTTCCAAATAGGGTGTTTAGTAAAGTTTTGATTGGTCCATTTGAATTTCTCATTTCAATTAATTTTCTCAAATTAATATGTTCGAGTTGGTTCATTATAAAAAAAATGATTAACGAATTTTTTCAATCTCGGACGATCGGTCCGGTTTCACGAAAATTTCTCATAGGCTGCCAGGGTAAATTGGAAAGCGCTCGCGATGGACGGTCTAAAAGCCCAACGTCCCAAGCTTCATGGAAAAGATTTCTACAAATACGTCGTAGCTGGGGATCGAACCCCGCGAGTTGGTTCAGTAGGAGAATACATCAGAGTTAATTTGATCCATCAATTAATCAATTTTGTTCGAAATCAATTAATAGACTAAACGAACCGTTTGATAATCAAGCGATCTCGGATCGGCATAAAATTATCTCGTATGTGTTTGTCTAATTTTTCTGATTATTTCTATATTATTATATGTCAATTTGACTCGATATATAGAGAACAATATTTTTTTAATACGAATTAAATTTTTCAAACAATCTAATTCGTATTAAAAAATTATTCCTCTCAATATATCTATTCAAATTAACGTTTGAGGGGATAAATATAATCAAGAGAATTAGGCGAACACATAAGAGTTAGTTTTATTTCAATCCGAGCTTATTTGGTACATGAACTGATTTTAGTCAATTTGACTCAATATATATAGAGTAAATTTTTTTAACACGAATTAAAATTTTCAAGCAATCTAATTCATATTCAAAAATTATCGCTCTTATTATATTGAGTCATATTGATTTTTTAGGGCTTACATATAATAAGGAGATTAGACGATTATCTATGAACTAGTTTCATATCAATCCGCAAGCATTTGGTTCATTAGTCGATTTTGACTGATAGAGCAAACGATCTTAGATTGAAATGAAACTAGCTTCTATGCGTTCGTCTAATTCTTCTGATTATATTCATGCTCTCTAAAGTCATTTTAACACAATATATTGAGAGTTGTGATATTTTAAACATTGATTGAATTTTTCAAACATATTCGTGTTTAAAAAATTATTATTCTTAATATATTGGGTCAAATTGATGTTTGAAGGCTTAAATATAATCAAGAAAATTAACCAAATACATAGAAACTAATTTCATATCTATTAACTAATTTTATCTAAAATTAACTTTCATTAAAAAATAAAAGACATGAATATAATTAGGAGAACTAACCAAATACATAAAAATTAATTTCATGTCTATTAACTAATTTTATTTAAAATCAATTTTCATTAAAAAAATAAAAAGTAAATCGACTGATTTATTTAAATTTTAGAATTTAGATTTAGAGAGAAATCGATCGATCGGTAAAAAAGAAATTAATTTACTGATTAGGAATAAAATAAAAAATTGATAGATGATTAATTTTAAAACTACCTTATGTTATTTAAGTATTTCGATTTTTTCTTTTACTTTGTTCGGGAAAAAAAACGTCGAAGTTTTCTATATGCTCTCCGACGAAGTCAAAATTCTAAGGCTTTTTTGTGCGATGCATAGGATTCATTGAATAAATTTGGAGACTTGTTATCCCAGAAATATTTTGTTGACCTTCTTGATTTACTTGTATATCCTTTATCGAGGAGGGGCTTCTTAGTCATATTGCATGACAAATACATGATTTTGCTGCAACATATTTAGCTTCATAATCTACCACTTAGATATCAAGTCATCTACATCTTGAAAGCATCAGTTATTATTTCTTTGACAACACAAGATAAAATTATCGATGGGCCTTCTAGGGTGAGCCTCAATATCTGAAAGTGAGATAAGTCATGAAAGACTTCAGCCAACAATAAAACGCATACAAAAAAGATTAAGGCCACCAATAAAATATTTCACACCTACTTAGTAATCGATCCCAAATCTATTAATAACAACCCTCTAACATGAATCAATTGCGCTAGTCTATGGGACATCTCATGAGTAAAATAAATAAACTAATCCAATAGTATATTCTCTATCATCAGGATCTCGTATCTAATCACTATCAAAATATCTAAAAGGTTCCAAGTAGACGAACATGTAGGAACCGATTTTGTGTAATTCCGATATCTCTAGGTAGGATTTTGGACTCAATTTATATATTTATAATTAATTAATTTTAATTCTGGAACGAATCTAGTAATTCGTCCCAGATTCTGGGACGAATCTAGGAATTCGTCCCAGATTCAGGGACGAAACCTTGATTCGTTCCAGATTCTGGGACGAATCCTGTAGTTCGTCCCAGATTCTGCGACAAATTTTATGATTCGTCCCAGAATCTGGGACGAAAAATATATTGGTTGCTAAATTAGGGACGAAAAAGATTCATCCCAAAATAACTTTATATATAACATCCCATCTCTCATTTGGCCAAGACCCAAAACCCTAGATCTGAAATTTGGGCGCGCGCGTGGATTTGGAGCAGCGACACAGCAGGTACAAACTCTTCCTCTCTTTCTTTTCACACCTTCTACACCTCCGTCGGGCGGCGGCAGCGGGGCGCTGGCTGCGTCGTCCTCGAGCCGCCGGCGTCGCCGGCGTCGCCCCCGAGCCGTTGGCCGCTGGCGGGCGGCGGCAGCAGGCCGAGGGGCGCTGACTGCGTCGCCCTCGAGCCGCTGGTCGCTGGCGTCCGCCGGCAGGGTGCCGCGGGGCTCTGTCGGCGGCGGCAGCAGGCTGTGGGGCGCTGGCAGCAGGCCGCGGGTCGCCGTCAGCGGGCTCTGGCGGCGGCGGCGGCAGCAGTCTGTGGGGCGCCGGCGGCGGCAGCAGGCTGTGGGGCGCCGGCGGCGGCGGCAGTCTGTGGGGCGCCGACGGCGGCAGCAGGCTGTGGGGCGCCGGCGGCGCCGGCAGCCGGCATCTACGCGAAGTAGCTTTCATTTGAGTCTCCTCCTTGTTTTGTGGTCAGGTACCTTGCTCAGGAGACGGAAAGAGTGCTTTAGCTTCCATTTGAGTCTCCTCTTTGTTTTGTGGTCAGGTACCTTGCTCAGGAGACGGAAAGAGTGCTTTTCCTTCTGGTTCGAGTTCATTAGCACTCAACCTTATTGTACGATTCCAGTTCTATCCCTTCGAATGCTATTATCATGCATACCATTACAAAGAACATGAGATCACCTCCAAATTGACTTATCCTAGTTAATTAGCTACTTTTTTTTCTTCACTGTGCCTATGTCAAACTACATATATGTCTCTCTTTTCAAGTTTCGTAAACTTCAATTAAGGCTAAGTGTTATTACTTCCAGAGCTGTGACTAGTCATTTGATTATTTTTAGTTAATTTATTTTTGGTGTTCCAATTACTACTAAACACACTTTTTATTTTTACCATCAGATTGTTTGCTATATTTAGCTTCAAACTAGCAAACAATCTATTCAAGTATGATTTCTCATTTGTTCTGTGGTTAGTGAATTTAATTGCTCAAATGTCCTACCATTTTTGATGTTTAATGATAGGTAATATTTTATAAAATGATATGAATTAATTTAGTTTAATATGCAAATTTTTAAAACTTATAAATCATTCTTAATTGTTTATATATGATATTTTTTTAAATTATATATTCTATCTGTTAATGCACTATATTTTTTTTTTATAGGTCATCACAGGAACATACAGTTATTTTGTTGTGCACTCTCTGATTATAGCAAAAATGGTAAGTTTTTCATGTTTTTCATTATGCATTGAAATTTTATTTATGCGTCGCCATACTTTTGTTTGACAGTTTGGACGTTGTTGACGTGGACGTAGACAGTCTTCTCTTGGCCCTTCTGCTTCAGCACCCGATGTAGGAGTTTCACCAGTACCTTCTCTTCTCTAGTGATTTTCCAAGTATTTCTTCCAACTATCAAGTAGAATGCCTTTATGGAATGATTACTTTCTTAGGCTCATAATTACATCTGATTTTTAATTGGAATGATTACTTTCTTAGGCTCATAATTACATCTGATTTTTAGTTGGACCTAATGCATAAGTTAATAATCACCTTGCATAAGTTAAGAAACGCATGTTCAACCTCCAAGAACCTAATGCATAAGTTAGAGCTAGTAATTGTATGGCAAAGAAAATGTACATACGACTAGTGATGCAAGCAAGTGATGCCCTTTAGTGATCTAGTGATGCAGTTTGCTGTGCCTACTGTGATATTGTTCCCATTGTATGCAGTTTGCTGTTACCATACAACTGAAAAAATGTCTCGAGGAAAAGATAGTTGACAGGAGTAAATAATTTTTGTTGGGATTTTTGAGGCCTTAAAAACTGTGGAGTTCTCAAGAGAAATTTTCATATAGGCTTGCTCCTTTTGGTACTGGTAGCCATTAGTTTCAAACTTCCCTTTCACCAACATTGTGCAGTTTGTTGTGCCATTGGTCAATTTCATTTTGGTTATTTTGTTTTTGTCAATTTCATTTTATCCTTTTCTTTATTTTCATTTGGTAACACATTTCATCTGTCATTCTATTAGTTGACAATGAAAGGTAAGTGCCACTCCCTGACTTACTAGCCACTTGGTCCATGGCTTTGCTACATAATTCAAGGGGCCCTCTGTAATTGACTTGTTTGTGTGTGTGGGCTTAGAACACCCAGTCCAATCCGAATCCCATTAGAAACAGCAGTGGCCTGCAGGTAATTAATGGGAGAAAATTGATATGGCAATTATCTGTGTGTTCCTACCCTTTGATATCCTTTCACAAGTACTTAGAAATATAAAGTATGGACAAGTTTAATACATTCAAATAATGCAATATTTCAAATAGGATGTGCACACGTTTAATATATGTAAACATGCAATATATCAATTCTTCAAATCTGATGTGCTTTATTACTCACTCTCTTTTCCTTAATAACTTTAAAACAATATGTTCAGAATTTTATGTTGTTGCTGTGTTAACATTCTATGGGTTTTGAATGATTTGCTATTTAAGCATGTTTTTCATTTAACACAATTCCGGAATAAAAAAGCACATTTTTTTTTTGTTTATGTAGGAAAAGAAGAAATTGAAAGAAGGAAGATTGCCAATGAAAGAAGTCAATATCTTGATGTTTTTGTAGTTTTTTGCAAGACTTTATGGATTCCTATGAATTGTATGTGATCAGTTATCTTGTACTATATTTGGATGTTATCTGTATCATATGGATATGATGTTATGTTTCGTTTCGATGTTTTTTATCTGTATGGATATTTTGATGTTTTATATTTGTATGGAGATGATAATATGTATTGTTTTGTACTATTTTATATTTGTATGGATATATTGAAATTAGTTAAATTGATAATCTTTATTGTATTCGAAAAAATTTTAAAATTTGGGATGAATTTGTAAAGAAAAAATTTCGTCCTCAATTTATCACGGTCTTTTAATTTTGGGGATAAATTCATTGATTTCGTCCCAAAATTAGGGACGAATTAGTGAATTCGTCTCTGATTTTGGGACGAATTCAATAATTCATCCCTGATTCTGGGATGAATTTTGGATTCGTCCCTGAATTAGGGACGAATTTTGGATTCGTCTCTAAATTAGGGACGAATTTTTGGATTCGTCCCAAAATCAGGGACGAATTTTTGGATTCGTCCCAAAATCAGGGACGAATTCAATTATTCGTCCCAGAATTAGGGACGAATTAGAGAATTCGTCCCAGATTCAGGGACGAATAAGTAAATTCGTCCCAAAATCAGGGACGAATAAGTAAATTCGTCCCAAAATCAGGGACGAATCCCTGATTCGTCCCAGAATCGGAGAGAAAAATGATGTTTTATAAAATTATCTAAATTATATTTTTGGGACGAATCTATATTCGTCCCAAATTCTGGGACGAATCATTAAATTCGTCCCAGAATCTGGGACGAATTATTAAATTCGTCCCAGAATCTGGGACGAATTTGATGATTCGTCCCAGATTCTGGGACGAATATGAATATTCGTCCTAGATTCTGGGACGAATATGAAGATTCGTCCCAGAATCAGGGACGAATATGAAGATTCGTCCCAGAATCAGGGACGAATATATTTTTTCATCCCGAATTCTGCAACGAAACAGGTTCGTCACAAAGTTTATATTTGTGGTTATCGAATTTTGGGGCGAATTTGTTTTCGTTGCAATTTGGCAATGAATTTTGGGACGAATTTTGGGACGAATTTTGGGACGAATTTTATTTTCGTTGCAATTTTGGCAACGAATTTGGGGACGAAAAATTAATTTCGTCGCTAAATTCAGGGACGAATCTAGATTTTTGTCCCAGAATTTGGCGACGGCAAATCTGCAACGAAAAAGTTTTTTGTCGCCAAATTCGTCCCTAAATTTTCTGGGACGAATTTTTTTTTTTAAATTCGTCCCAAAATTCGTCCCAGAATCATTGTTTTTTTGTAGTGTCAGGACTTGAATATAATAAATTCTTTTGGTTTTTTTTATGAGTTCATTTTGGCTCCTCCATCTACTCATACACTTTGACATACAATAAAAATTCATTTTGCCTTCTTCTAACACCAATCTAACACCAAAAAATGGTCAACCTTGTGCATATTAAATATCTTAATCTTCAAACAAGATCAATCATTTTGCCTTCATCTTCTTTTGACAACTTCATTCCACAATCAATTGACATGTCAATTGGGATTGCAATCTTCCATCTTGAATCTTTGAGTAGTTATATTGCTTTGTCTCAACTCTATTCCAAGGAAGTAGCGGATTAAGTGGTGTAATCATGTCTCAAGCGATCCAATGTAACTATAGATTTGGATGGTTGGATAAAAGATTTAAGTTAGTTTATATGTGTGTTTAAGTGTGCAAAGACTCAATTGGTACACATGTTGAGACCACTTGGTGCGGCCAAGGTCATGGTTATTTAATGGCTTGGGTTCATGTAGATGGCGAAGGGTGATATTAGACACTCATGTCTAGGAAGCAAACTAGGCAAGTGGAGCATGAAAAATGACAAGGGAGAGAGTCAAGAGATTAGTGCATCTAAGCAGGGGTGTAGCTACGTGAGAGAAAAGGGATGCATCCCTTAAAATTTAGGATAAAAATTTCATACGGAAAGAAAATTAAAAAAAAAATCAAATTATAAATTTTCTAGACTTTTCCAAAAAAAATAAATCAAAAACCTTTCATTTTTTTTTTGTTATCTCTCCCATAGCGCCCCGCCCCCCTCTTTTTAATTTTTTCCCCTCTTCCGCATTTTATTATTTCTCTCTCCTTTTTTTCCCCTCTCGATCTCTCTCCTTTTTCACCCAAAAAAAAAACTCATGTTTTTTTTAATACAAAATTCTTCCTCCTATAATTCTCTTGTTATTTTTTTTCTAACATTAATTTTATCCTCAAAATCCTGTTATATATCTTGGATATCTAGTGTGAATGAAAGAAAGATGGTGGGACTTTAGTCCCACATTGAAATTTTCTAGTGAGTAAAAAGTGAGGAGAAAAATAAAGGGACTCCCTTGTGAGTGGGGCTTTAGTCCACATGGGGAGTTTTAAGATAAAATATTTGGTTTATTTATATCACAAGCATGATAGTTGTGAACAAATGCTAGGGGAGAAGCTCTCTCTCACGTGTCGGTACGCAGGGGGTGTAAATCCAAGGCCCGGATTTGTACTGAACCAAGTGAACTCGTGTGCGTGCACGACCCGCGCACGTCGAATGTCCGACCGGTCAAATTGATTTTTGCTCAAATGTAACTGATGCATTAAATGTTGTGGGGTCTAAGTCTATATAAGAAGGTCGTGACCGAGAGCAAAAAGAAACAGACGCTACGAAATTTTCCTCCACTCCACCTCGTTCCCGACCTCCACTGATAGCAGTCGGGTACCTCCTCAGTTCGCCACGAGCAACGAGTGCTCCGTTGTGCCCGTGATCTGCTGTTGTATCCTGAGAGACAAAAGTCCATACCACCACTCGGGAAACTCCACTCGGGAATTCCAGTTTGGGAATTCCGCTCGTCTGCTCGGGAGCTCACTCGGCCACTCGGGAATTCCACTCGGCCACTCGGGAATTCCACTCGGCCACTCGGGAATTCCACTCGGCTACTCGGGAATTCACTCGGCCACTCGGGAACCTCACTCGGGAGCTCGGGAACCTCACTCGGAAGCTTCACTCGGGAGCTCGGGAACCTCACTCGGGAATCTCACTCGGGAGCCTCACTCGGGAGCTCGGGAGCCTCACTCGGGAGCTCGGGAAACTCACTGAGGAGCTCGGGAAACTCACTCAGGAGCTCGGGAGACTGCAGTTTGAGGAAAAGCAGCTCGGACCACTCAACAGAGATAAGTTGAAATTAGTTTCAGTAATTTCAATTTAGTGTAAAATCTCCGAAAGGAGCCCTTCTCCTCCAACAAATCCTCCATTACACGTCACTGTCATCGTCGCTCATATCATTGTCACCGCACGCTACTACTACCAGTGCACAGCCGTTGTCGTTTTATCGGCACTCCACAACAAATACTTTTAGATTTTGGTGAAGTTATTTCTTTTTTATCTCTTTCGATTAAGGAATTAATTGTTGAAAAATATATAGTTGCTAATTTTTCATATATAGTCCATACCAAATAACTCCACCATTTCTTGATGCTAATTCAAATCAGTATTTTAGTGATTCTAGGCTAAGAAAGAACATTCTTGAGTGTAATGTGAATGAAAGAGAGATTTTTATAAATTTTATTTTATTAGATTTTCAGTTAGGATGATTATTTAGTCGAAATGAAGGTTGAAATGTTAAATATAAAGAGAAAATGAAATCACAAATAATTTTTCGACTTGTAGTCAAATATAAATTCGAGAGATCGACGATCGTTGTTTTAACTAGATACAAGGGTTAAAATCAAAATTTTCAAATTTAAGTTCATTTTTAACTCTTTAAATTCAAAATTTAGACTTTTGGATGGTAAAAATTATTCTACATTAATATTTAAAATTCTTGAAAATCGCCTATCTTCATCTAAAATGCTGACTAAGCCACTACATCTAAGGGATGAGATGTTTAATGAGAAATAGATGGAGGTGTACTACATAAGTTGAGCTAGAAGGATAACACGAGAAGAAAGTTGAGGACTCAATTTATTCGAGAGACAAGAAGCATGATTGAAATGACCTCATGGTAGAAGACAATTGCATGGTGAGGTGAGAGTAAGAGCAAATGTATTAATATTTAGACAAGATTAGATCTCAACATAGGCAAACGTGGCCATTAGATTCGTCATAATCAACATACTAGTCAACTGAGAAGTCTATCCAACAATTGATGGATGTTAACTCAAAAACTAATAGAATTGTTCTCTTTGTTGAACAACCGACTATTGACTTTGAGCGTAGACTTATGCAAGCTAGATCAAGAAGTCACTGGTAAGAAATGATCGTGATCCAATAGAATTGATCAAAGATTGGAATAGCAATTAGCTAATATCGATAGTCTATCATCAATTGATAATACTAGAGATAGATTCATTAATATTGTAATGAGCCCCCGGGGCTATGGTTCGGTAGAAGGATGATTAGTTGTCATCCTAGGCATACGGGGGGCAATCCCTAACTACAGCGTATTTTGCAAGATTTTTTTCTTTAAATGAGGAGCGAACCCTGGAACGCTGGGATTCTAGACTGCCCGCTGCGAGCGCTTCCCGATTTACACTGGCGGGCGGTGGGAAACTTCCGTGAGACCAAACCGGTCGCCTGAGGTTCGACATTACCCAACCTCGTTAATCATTAATATTGTAATGAAACAAATGAATAAATTTCTTTGTCAATCGACTAGTAGTTGATAGCATATTAAAAACAATAATTAACGAGGTTTTTCCAACCTTGGGCGACCAGCCCGGCCCCAAGGAAGTTTCCCACCAGCCGCCAGGGTAAATTAGGAAGCGTTCGCGGTGGGCGGTCTAGAAGCCCAGCGTCCCAGGGTTCGCGCCCCATTTGAAGAAAAAAATCCTGTAAATACGCCGTAGCTGGGGATGTTGTTAACATATTAAGATCATGTCAAGAATTCATTTGATTCAATTAAACCCTTTTTAATCAACTTAGGTTTTGATGGTTGACTCGGGCTTTGACATTTGACAGCCACCACAAGCCACTCGGACTCGGGCATCTCAGGTAGGGAGTCGATTTCGGTCAGCTTGGATCTCGAGAACCCACTCAGGGTCGGGTGTCGGTGTTCGATCACATATCACTCAGGGTCAAGAGTCGATGTTCGACCGTAGACCACCTGTGGTCGGGATTGTTAGGCCCCGTGCGAGCTAAAGGAGGGGTGAATAACTCGAATCGCTTCGTCTCAATCTTATGTTGGACGTTTGAATGCACAACGGAAATCATGACTCAAACTTGATGCCACATGCACAATTCTGAGATTTACTTGGATCTATCTCTTAGAAGACTAATCCAAGACTTATACGTAGTGATCTCCCTCTATTATAATAAGTACCCGAGTGAGTTTTGTGAGGTCAACCGAGTCAAGATTGGTCATGTTGGTATCTAATCCCTGTGTCTAAGTCTGCAGGAGTTTAGGAGTACAGGAAGTCAAGCAGAAGATGCAGCGGACAAAAAGGATGGCACGGGAAGAGAGCTGACGGGCTCTGTGCATCCGTGGGACGCAAAGGGTTGCGAAAGAGTATGTCGGTGGAGCAAAAAAGATGTGCACGACGTCCAAGGGACGAGAAGCTGGGAGGAATCCCGCTCAAGTAGCAGGTCAGAGAAGTGTTCGGGTGAGCCCAACTTTGAAAGGCCGAAGATCACCCAAAAGACTCGCCAGAAGACTGGTCAACCGGTTGTTGACCAGGTGCTCCTAGGCACTCGAGTCAACTCGGGCGCCCGTGTATGGGGGCACCCACATTGACTAGAGCGCCCATATTCTCGAGCGCCCGAATCGACTCAGGCACCCGAGATTTGAGGATTTATCCAAAAGTAGCCGTTTAAAGCCGTTTGCGACTGTAGGACCGGTGCCGTCGATAGAGGGGGGGTGAATATCGATCGTAAAAATCGTTCGCAAACTTCGTAAACTTTTCGGTCCAACACTTTGAGATTCGTTCTAAACAGAGCGTTAGTAGTACAGCGGAAAAACAATAGAAAGAAGAAAACAAACAACACAGCGCACGCGGGATTTTTACTTGGTTCCCAACCCCCCAGGGTCAGTACATCCAAGGCCTAAGCACGGGAACGCCCGTCCACTAATGGTCTCCTTTCCAGACTTTTCAGAGGTGGAGAAACCCGTCTTACAGTGCAGAAATTACAATCAAAAGAATAAATAAAATACGTGCAGAATTTAAATTCAAACCAAACAAACAAGATTTGAAACCCGACCGATCTGGACCTCCGAAGTGTCGCGCACTTCCTCCTGGAGCCTCCTGGTCGCAGAGCTTCGTCGTTAGCGATTTGTCATCACTTGGACAGCTTGGAATGGTTTTGGAAGTTGTGTTCTGAGTTGAGGGGTCAACGCCCCTTTTATAGGCTTCATTGGGGCGCCTGTGATCACCGGGGCGCCTCAAAGGACTAGGTCAGAGTTTATCTCCATGCCGAACTCGCCGCAGCAGATAACCCTCTTGACCAGGGCGCCCTGGACCTCCCAGGCGCCTCAATGAACCTAGTCAAAGATTATCTCTGCTTCGAACTCGCAGCAGCAAATACAGCTTTCAACCAGGGTGTCTGTATCATCTGGGGCGCCTGAATGACAACCTGTTTTGCCTCCTTTCATGGAGGCGCCCTAGATGATGGGGGCGCCTAGCTCTATCTAGGCGCCTCCTTCAATGGGGGCGCCTCCTTCAATGGGGGCGCCTAGCAGCCAGGGTTCTAGCCACGTGGTGTGTTGTTTGCCTACTTTGTCTTCCATTCTAGGTACCGACAAGATACACAAATACAAAGCAAATACACACACAATCTTAACCTTAACGAGATGGTTCTAACTTCGGATTTCCATGAATCCCTAGGTCGAACCAATACAAGTTCTCACCCCAGGAACGCGCCTTCAACCTACTCCTTTCAGGAGACGGTTGCCACCCAGTCCATTCGGATGGACTTTTGCTTAGCCTTCGATACTCTCGGATCTCAAGACGTTCGACCCTCGACCTGTCTCTACTTCTGTCCTTAGTCATCGCTCAACTAAGTTGCTCAATCCCTCAGACCAAGACTTCGTGCCCAAAGCCTAAGTCCAGGACTTCGGTGCCCAACCCTCGGCCAGGACTTCGTGCCCAATTCCTCGAACCAGGTCTTCGGTGCCCAATTCCTCGAACCAAGACTTCTTGCCTAAGTTTACTAGGACTTTCTTTCACTTTGGTACTCCTCTCTTGACTTACCCTTCCCTTGTTCAATATATCATTGACTTAAGCATATTGTCAAACATTGAAACACTTAGAGGAGGGCATCACTGATGCAACTTGCACCAACAACGACGTGGATAAGTACCAATCATGTGTCAGGCGCCCGAAAAGTGTCATGTCAGCATTTTGATAAACTTTCACAAGAGATATAAATAGACCTCTGAACTCAGTTCATTTCATCAATCGAATTGTAACGAATTTCTTCTTGAGCTTTCTCTATTTTTCTCTGAGTTCTAATTGTGTAAGAGGCTTTTTGGCCATGACCCACAAGGATTACATTTGGAATTGAGCTTATTATTGTCTTGGATTAGCAACTATCCTAGTTACAACCAAGTAAATCTAGTTGTCTGTGCCTCTTTCCTTTTAGTAGTTATTTTATTTAGTTATGTTCTTTATTTGTAACAATTAATTCTATCTTTGTTTAAGTTAGACAAAAGATCTAGTTTAATATTTCAGGGGTAATTCACCTCCTCTTGTCAACCGATCGATCCCAACAAGTGGTATCAGAGCGAGGACGCTCCAGAAGGGCTAACCGACATCTGAAGCAACGATAAAATGGTCAGACCAGTCATCTATCCGTCAAAATTCGAAAGAAAACTCACTATGTGGAAAAACCAAATGTAGGTATTCTTCAAAACAAACTTTAAACTTCTTTTAATAATGAAGAATGATTTTGTAGCTCCCAAAGACAATGAATGTAAGGACAAAGAAGAACACCCATAGACAAAGAAGGAGCAAGCGGAGTTTGTGACAAATAGAAAAGCAAACTTTCATCTATTAACTGTTTTATTGGCGTAAGAAGTCAACCACATCGGAACCTACAAATCAGCAAAGGAATTTTGGGAAAAGTTCCTAGTGTTCCACGAAGGTACTTCTGAAATAAAGCTAGCAAAACGAGACATGCTCCAGACTCAACTCAACAACCTCAAAATAGAAGAAGGAGAGTCAGTGGCCTAACTGCATGCCAAATTCACAGAGCTAATCATGGGACTCACTAACCTCGAAGAAATGATATCAAATCACGATGCATAAATGTATGCTCTCAATGCCTTCCTGAGGACCCTAGACTGGACATCGATAATCGACGCGTATTACATATCTAAGGACCTCGAGCTAAGCATCTTAGAATACTTATTTTTAACTTTAGAACATCATGAGTCTCGGTGCGCAAGAAAGAATACAAAAATGGACAATATTGCCCTACACTTAAAGACCCAACACAAAGAAGTATCTTCTGTGGATGAAGAAGAAACAACATATATGGTAAGAAAATTGTCTAAGTATTTTAAATCTAAAAGGTTTAATAAAGTGTAGGATAAGAGGCATTCCCCAAAGTAAAGGAAGATGTGATGCCACAACTATAATGAAGAAGGGTGCATCAAGAAGAATTACCCAAGGCTAAAGATAAACAAGTCAAAACATAAAAACATGAAGGCCACATTAGATGAGTTTTCATCAGATGATTATGATCTCAAGAAATATGCTTGACTAGCACTGATGGCGACCCACCAAGAAAATAGCATTGATGAAGGAGAAGTCATGTCAGAAGAAAATAACAATGACGGAGGAGCTTCCGACTTCGAACACAATGTGGTAAGTGAGGTTTGTCTTCTACCTCCCGATCAGTTGTATTTTGGAATTAAGAACATGACTAGATCATTGTATAAATTAAAATAAAAAAACACAGAGTTAAAAAGGAAATTAGCCTCTGCATGTCCTTTAGAAATATATGATAAACTAAAATTAGAAAATAAAAAATTGGAAGCTAAAATAGAGAAAATGAAAAATAACTATACTTGTAAAACAAATTATTTTCAAAATTCAAAAGTTTAATATTTTGAAAAACTTAATTGGTATTTGAGAAATCACAAGAGTTAAATTATAAAAGTGCCCCTTTGAAATATTTAATAAATCATGTTGATACGAACTTGTTTTGGATTCATAAAATTATACTAAATTGTTAGAATTTTTACTAATAATTAATATTTTTTATTAATTGCTAATTAATGCCTTATATATCATTCCTTTTAATTTATTTTTTTTGGAATATTTGTTTACTACTAAAAATTTAGTTTTCTATTTTTCTATGATAAACGTAATTTTTATCTATCTACAAATTTTTTTCAGAATTTTTTGACCGTTAAATATATTTTTACAAAATTTCATTTAAAAATTGATTTTTTAACTTTGAAATTACATAGAAAATTATTTTTGAAAAATTCAAATTTTTGAGATCTATATGTTACATTTCAAAGGTTAGGAAAAATTTTCAGATATTTTCAAGGTCATATCTAATTTTACAAATTATCCTTTCAAAAATTATCAACTCTAAAATAAAATTATTTTCATATACTTAAACAATTTATTTTTGGTTGCAAATTTTTACAGAGATGAATCTAATAATCTTCTCATTTGGATAAAAATTTGAATATTTTTTGATACAAAAATAATTTTTTACAATTTTTTCATAAATTAGAATATTGATTTTAAAAATACCTTAGACTCGATTTTTGAAAAACTAAATTTATTGGAGACTAACTATTAATGTTGACATATTCTCAAAAAAATTTCAAAAATTTTGGATGACTAGATAATTCTCTATGATTATTTTTTAAAAAATATATATATTGCTTTTTTGCCTCTAACATTACTTATTTTTCCTTGTCACGGTTTACCTTGAATTTTCTAGACAAGTTACACAAACTTTTAGAAAAATTCTAGATTGTTTAAATTTTTTTTCTAAGTTAATTTTACCCTTAATATTTTTTTGATGTGATCAAAGGGGGAGAAGATAGGATTAAGTTAAGGGGAGGTTTAATGTGCAAATTATTTTTTTATTGCATTGCCAACCTTTATATTTGCCATTTTATGTTGTTTAATCCTAACTTAACTCAGGTTGATACACATCAAAAAGGGAAGATTGTAAGTATCTTGTTGTGTTTTGATGTGGTCAACCGAGTTAAATTAGGTCTGTTGGTATCTGATCCCTTTGTCTAAGTGTGCAGGAGCTTAGGATCATAGAAAGTCATGCGGAAGATACAGCTGATGAGAAAGATGGCACGGGAAGAGAACCAACGGACTCGGTTCATCTGAGGGACGCGGAGGGCTATAGAAGAATACATCGGGGGAGCGAGAAGGACGCACACGACGTTTGAGAAAAGACAAGTTGGGAGGAATCCCGCTCGAGGAGAAGGCCGGAGAAGGGTTCGGATGAGCCCAACTCTAGAAAGCCCAAGATCACCTAGAAGATTGGTCAACAGGTTGTTGACCAGGTGCTCCCAAGCACCAGAGTCATCTCGGATGCCCGTGTATGGGGGCGCTCCCATTGACTTAGGCGCCTGTATTCCTAGGTGCCCAAATCGACTAGGGAGCCCAAGATTTATCAAAAGTAACCGTTTATGGCCATTTGCAATGTGGATAAGCACCGACCATATGTCAGGCACTCGTGTCCACTCGGGTGCTCGAGAAATGCCACATCAGCATTTCGATAAATTTTCACATGGGCTATAAATAGACCCCTAAACTTAGTTTATTTCATAAATCGAATTATAACAAATTTCTTCTTGAGATTTTTTTGTTTTTCTCTGAGTTCAAATTGTGTAAGTGCTTTCTCTGCCACAAGGAGTACATTGGAGTTGAGCTTGTCATTGCCTTGGATTAGTAATTATCTTGGTTGCAATCAAGCAAATCTGGTTGTCTGTGCCTCTTTCCTTTCAGTAGTTATTATATTTGCTAATATTCTTTATTTGTAACAACTAATTCTATCTTTGTTTAAGTTAGACAAAAGATCTAGTTTAATTTTTTAGGGGTAATTCAACCTCCTCTTGCCGACCGATCGATCCCAACATGTGATTGCTTCAAGATTTATAGAGATAAATCTCGTAATGAGATTATGTGGATGTACAAGAAGTTAATTAGTGGTGAACCATTTTAATAACTATAAAATCCCTTAAATATATTAAGTCAAGATTTGATAAAAGTCCTCCATTAATAACTATAATGATACTAAGAATTTTTACATAAGTCGGTACAACTCAGCCGTGGGATTGTGTCAAAATATCTATAATTTATCATAATTATTAGTTTGTCAACTTAATTCAAATTCATTGACTTGTTTAGCTTAGCTAAGGTGAATTGATTTGTGGGGCAAGAGTTGAGAATATAAGACTCGACAAGAATATATCGAAAATCATATAGATCTGTGATTGGCAAGTTAAGACCTACTTGATGAATATAGTATGTAGGTACAACTCAACTGTGTACATATTATATGATTCAGGGTTTCGATCCTACTAAGAATTGTTATCAACCAATTCCCGATTCTAACAGTGGAGATTGTTGGATTTGAATAAAATGATAGGAGTTATAAAGTCCTTTATTAAATATATTTCATAAATACTAAAACTCTGCTTTAAATTATCATTTTAGATGGCAAACACAAATACCTTTTTGTTGAGAAGTATTCTTGAGAAAGAGAATGCCCTCCTCAGTTCCATCTACCTGGATTGGTATAGGAAACTAAAAATCATCCTGCGACATGAGAGAAAAATTTACGTACTTGAAAATAAACCTATAAAGGAGCCTGCGCTCGATGCATCAGATAAAGATTAGTCATATTACTCTCAGTATATGGAAGATGCATTGGATTTGCAATGCATCATGTTGACTTCTATGTCTCCCAAGTTGCAGAGATAGCATGAGAACATGAGTGTTAGGGAGATTGATTAGCACTTGCGTGAGCTCTTCCAACAAAGTGTGAGAGTAGAGAGGTATGAAACCTCTCGAGCATTGTTCTGTACCATGCTGGAGGAAGAAAATCAAGTTAGGTCTCATATACTCAAGATGATCGGGTACATAGAAAGGCTCGAGAGCTTGGGTTCCAAGTTGGATCACGACTTGGCTGTTGGCCTGGACTTGTCATCATATCCCCATCTTTTTCTCAGTTCGTGTTAAACTTCAACATGAATAGCATGGACAAGAGTTTGACTGATCTGATAGCAATGCTAAAAGCAGCTAAGAAAAATATGAAGGTAAATCCTTCACTGCATGCAATAATGCTCAGAAAGACCAACAAGCGGCTTAGCACCGGGAAATTTAATCCCAAGGCTAATGTAGTGAAGAATCCCAAATATCAAGCTCAGAAAAACCTTAAAAAATGGAAGCAGGTACCCCAATCTGATGAGAAGGAGGTCGTGTGCTTCCACTATGGCAGGAAAGGTCACTAGAAGAAAAACTCTACATTTTCATGAAGAAGAATGCCAGTGAAGTGGATCCTTCAGGTATCATTATGATAGAGTGCAATCTTTCTGTTTCTTCTGTTGGTGCAAGATGCATTAATGATGTCTTCCTCTAAGTGTTTTGATGTTTAACAATATACTTAAGTTAGTAACAATATGTGTTAGACAAGGTAAGGGTTAGTCAAAGTGATCAAGGATTAAACCAAACAAGACCTTATGTTTGGTAGGATTAACCCAGGATTGATTAAGTTGACAAAGGTTTAGCCAAACAGGATCTGATATTTGGCAGAATCAACCAGAACCCAGGGTTGGTTAAGGTAACCAAGGGTTAGCCAAACAGGACTTGATGTTTGGCAGAATGATCAAACCTAGATTTAATCTGGTTAATATACTAAGGTTTGATCAGTTAGAATAAGGGTTAGCTAAACAGGATATGATGTTTAGCAGAAAACCTAAGGTTGGTCAGTTAGACCAAAGAGTGAGCCAAACAGGACTTGATGTTTAGCAAAAGAGAAGTCTAGTCAGGATTAATATGACTAGCAAAAGAAGTCTTTATCAAAGCGAAGGAAAATCCTAGTTAATCTAGGCACGAAGTCCTGGTTCGAGGAATTGGGCACTAAGTCCTGGCGCAGGGCTGGGCACCTAAGATCTGACCAAGGGTTGGGCACAAAGTCCTGGTTCGAGGAATTGGGTCATAAGTCCTGATCGCGGACTGGGCACCGAAGACCTGACCGAGGGTTGAGCAATAAGTCCTGGTCGTGGAATGGGCACCGAAGACCTAACCGAGGGTTGGGAAATAAGTCCTGGTCATGGACTGGGCACCGAAGACCTGACCAAGGGTTGGGCAATAAGTCTTGGTCATGGACTGGGCACCGAAGTCCTGATCTGGATGATCGGGCAAAAGTCCAACCGAAGGAGCCGGTTGGCAAAAGGTAACGTCTCCTGAGAGGAGTAGGCGAGGACTTATTCCTCGGAAGAGAGAACATTAGGCATCGGTTAGACCTAGGGTTTCTAGTGAAATCCAAAGTCAGAACCAATCTTTAAGGCTAAGATTATCTGTATATTTGTCTTGTGTTTGATTGTCTTGTAGGTACCTGGAGTTGGAGGCAAGGTAGGTGAGCAAACACAAGAGATGGCTTGGGAAACCTCTTCCAGGGCACTCTCATGAACCAGGGCGCCCCCATGACTTAGGCGCCCTAGATGGAAGGCAGCTTCATGGGTTGGGTTGGCCAACACAAGCACCCCCACATCCTAGGCGTCCAGGACCTCCCAGGCACCTGGGAAGGGGCCCTTATCAGCATCACGAAGTTTGCGATTTCGGATGACTTTTTGACCGCCTATAGGGAGCCTCAGAGGCTCTAGGACACCCTAGACACCACTATAAAAAGGGGTTCGACCCCTCAAGGCAGAATACCAATTCTTGCATCCACTAACTGATTTCTGTGTGAACCAAAGGCGATAAGACGAAGCTCTGTGACCAAGGAAGCTCTAGGAGGAAGTGTGCGACGCTTCGAAGATCCGGATTGGTCAGAATCGTCAATTCTGTTTGGTTTGTTGTTATTACAAGTTGTACTTCAATTCATATATTTTTGCTTGTAAATCAAACTGTAAGATGAGTTTCTTCACCTTCAAAAATTTCAGAAAGGAGACCACTAGTGGACGGGCGCTACCCATGATTAGGCCCTGGATGTACTAACCCTGGGGGGAGTAAAAACCCGTGTGTCTTCTGTGTTGTGTCTTTCGTTTGTTTTATTATTTTCCGCTGTGCTACTAACTCTCTAACTAGAACGAATGAACGAACATCAAAGTTCCGAAGAAATCTTTCAAGTCGATATTCACCCCCCCCCTCTATCGACGGCACCGATCCTACAAGTGGTATCAGAGCTTGGTAGCTCTTCACCAGACTAACAGCCGACGGAGCAAAGACGCCAGGAATTGAGAAGGACCTAGGGGTGAATCAGGTACATTTTTTTAAATGTCAATATTTAAATTTCATATCATATGTTTCAAGTGCAGGGAGAGAGGACACTATAAAAACTAGTGTCCTACTCGTAAGAATCGATCATCACCACCGGCGGCAAAGGAGGTACCCGCGTCAGGAGTCCGAAGGGACAAGAGCCATATCCTGTGCTTCAGATGTCAAAAGCACGGACACTACAAGAACCAGTGTTCGATCAAGGTACGGAAAATTAATTATTGCAATAATTTTCAAATTTTTGAAATTCCTGCACAATTTTTCAAGCATGCTGATAATTTAGATATTACTGAAAATGTCTCTGAGAAATTAGAATTTTTGCATAACCAACTTAAGTTATTACAAGACAATTTATCAAATGTGAATAATATTAAAATAATAAATATAAATTCTTTAATCTTTAATATTAATATTAAAATTTTCGAACTTAATAATAATTCTTATAAAGTCAAGGATAATGATATTACTAATCATTCTGAAAATGTTAAGAATATAATATTACTGAAAATTCTGAAAATATTAAGGATAACAATGATTTTTCTGATGATAATTCTGAGAATAAAAAAGAAATTATCATTAATAATCTTTCTGATATGGGTCAAAATAATATTAATGATTATCTTGAAGATAATGGTGAGGATAATAGTCAATCCTTAGTTAATGTTACTGATCTGGAATATAATACTATAAATTTAATAAATACCCCTGAAAATTACTCTACCTACTATGAAGATGAGAAGAATATAATTCTGATGATGAGGATAAGGTGGAAGAAGAATTTCTTAGAATCAAAGCTATATTTAATAATGTCTACAAAAATTCAAACAAAGCAGAAGTATTAGATAAACTTGAAAAATTAAATGAAAAAGAAATAGTAGATGATTCAGATATTTTTGAATTAATGGAAATGATGCAACTAGACCCAAAACTGTTAACAATTTAATCTTTAATTAATAACTTCAACATTAATTTTTAATTAATTTAACTCTAATTAATTCTTAATTAATTTTAACTTTAATTAATTTAATTCTAATTAATTATTCCTTCGGCTCTCATCCTCGGATGAACACACAAACTCACGGCTTGTCTCCATGCCATCCTTCACGTATGTCTTTGAAGTCTACTTCCTCGGCTCTCCCTTTAAAGTCCTCTTCCTTCGACTCTCGTCCCTTGGATGTCCGTTGTTTCTCATGTGTGGTTCACCAAGTCCTGCAAGTCTCAAACACACACATCAATCAATATGAAAACCTAATTTAATCATATTGACACATACATCAAAACTCATGATCTATCCGATCAAATTTGGGTCGATTGCACCAACAGGGACGACATCACCATTCCACCTCCATACAATCGCGAAAATTTTAACTATTGGAGGTTGTAGGTGAAAACATGGTTTGAAATAGATTGGGACATGATGATTGCCATAGAACAACCATTTGAAGCCCCAAGAGACAAGTATAGGAAAAAGCTCCGACCACGCTATTGGATCAAAAAGCAACAATCACAATCAAAGGCAAATGAGAAGGTAATCCGAATTTTAATTAATGCTTTGCTAATGTGATTAGGAGTATAGGTGAGTACAAGTGTGCTCATGAGCTATGGAGCAAAGTGATTGCTCTACATGAAAGCCCTACACAACCACAAGAAGAAGAGCCCAAGGAGATGGGCATAATGGTCCAAGTGGAGGAGAAGGATAAATTGGATGAGGAGATGAGTTCAACATCCGAGGAGGAGAAAAAAGAAGAAGCACCATCCAACTCCTCTATTGAAGTGGGACAAGAAGATGAGGGACAATCCACTTCCGAAAATGAAGAAATAGCATCCAAGGTTGAAGAGAAAGCCAAGACAAATGAAGAAGAGATCTTGAAAGTCAACCTTCCAAGCACCTTCACCAAAACAAAATCAAAAGACCGCATCATTTACTTTGGGTACAAGAGAAGTGACACTATAAGGACAAGTGTCCATTGGGTAAGAAGGAGGCAAACCCTAAACTCATTTCAATTCCTTTGAAATCTAATTTGAGTTGTAGGGAGAAGAAGGAGAAGAAGCACATTTGATGCTGCACATGTAGTGAGTGGAGCTACTACCACACCAAATGCTCAAGGAAGGAAGAATTCAAGAAGTTGGAGCATTTGAGGAAATGGGAGAAGAAGAAGAAAAAGAAGAGCTCATATCAAGGGGAGCTTTAAGGGTAAAGGAGGTAATCCCTAACTTTAAATATAAATCAAATTTAAATTTTCCCATGCATGCTAGAAATAATTATCATCATGTATCCATGTAAAATTTTGGATTTAAATATCATGATAGAAATAGGGTTAATAATGCATATCAAAACCCTAGAAAATCATGTCATGATAAATCTGGAACCATTAGATCTAAGGACCAAGACATAAATCCCAAGAAAGAGAGACACATGCCTAGAATGGGTAGGTCTAGGAATGTCCATGGTGGACATGACGATTCTAAGTTTAGAAACCTAGAAAGGGAACATCAATCTTTGAGGGTAAAGCTTGAGAAATTAGAGGAAACTCTAGATAGATTCACTATTGGATCTAAGCAGTTAGGTATGGTGTTGGGGAGTCAAAAACTCAATAAAGATAGATCGGGTTTGGGATACTGATCAAGTCATCAAAGGTCAATGAAAAGATATATGCTAGGGTAGCATATAACTATGGCAAGAATGAGAAGTCCAAAAATGACAAGGGAATGTCATTTAAGGGCAATAATAAGACCTTAACCAAGGACAAGGTGTCTAAGGTTAAGAAGGTTAGGTTTGTAGGCTAAGAATCACCGGAGATATTCCAGTGTGGCCTAGTGATTGTGGATGAGTCACCTAGGAAGGTGGCTAAAATTAAGAGCTCAAGGGGGAGCTCAAAGAGTCAAGTTGGGGCCCATAAAAAATGGATCTCAAGAGGGTATCTCTTGAAAGTCTAGATGGACCATAGAATGTGCCAAAGGGTTTAGAGATGGATTTGAGTCTCAACCTTAGGGATGTGCCATATAGGGTGTGTGTTTCATGCATAGAAATATGACATTGGGTCATATTGCATGAAAATTTATTTTTAATGTATAGATGTCATATAAACCAATGCTAGGGATGCATTGTGGTTTGGTATGAGCAGATACATCAAGAGAAAGTCAAAACTAAGACTTTAGGTCAAGGTTTTATTGAACCATTTAGATAGTTTTGGGTGTTGTGTCAATCTTGGGATCTGAGATATATACATTTTTAAATATATTATTCCCAAGTAGACACGGGTACCACAAATCTCTCCATAAAATTTGAGAATTTTTGAAGATTTGTGGAATTAGTTATATATTTCTGAAATTGAGTTCAGAAATATTGAAAGGCTGATTTCTGAGTATCAGTCAACTGGTGAAGAGGGCAGTCGCTGATAATTCTGAGTTAATTTTTTGATAGGGATTAGTTGACTGGTAACTATCTCAGTCAACTGATACATGTTGAAATTATTTTCAGCAAAGTCGAAATGTGTCCTAGTGATGTCAAACATCTGTATAATCTTATAGAAGTTATTACATAATGTTTATGATCATTAGAGGTTATAGAATCTAATAATTAAAATATTTTTGGAGCACTTTTTGATGTGTGGCAAAGGGGGAGAATTAAGGTTTAATTAGGAAAACCTTATGTACCTTCGCAAAAAATCCTAGCTCAAGGAGGAGCTTGAGTAAAGGGAGAGCATTGTTGCTCATGTATTGACAAAGGGGGAGTCGTGTGATAAATTCTTAAAAAGCCCTTGGTATGTCCAAGTGTAGGAGGAGCCTTGGAGAGGTTTTAAAAATCCCTTTGATAAAATCCTAACTTATTGGGGAGTTTAGGTGTGGGGGATGTTTTGTGATAGGATCCATGTATTATTTGCATTGCATTGCATATGCATTGGCAGTATAAGTCCAAGGTGTAGCCTTGGCAATGTAGGTCTAGTTTATTTAGCATTGGTATTTGCTATTTATTTTCCCTAACTTAAATGTGTTGTCAAACATCAAAATGGGGGAGATTGTTGAAGCAATCTATGGTCCGTGAGACCATGTGTTTTGATGTTTGGGCAAAAAGTTTAAGTTAGGTTCACCCTTGTATTTGATATATGTATTTGAGTGTGCAGGTTCTCTAGGATGCACATGTGACTCAGCTTGACAGCTTCGGGTCTGGTGAAAGATGGAGAGGCATCCGAGGGACCATGGACATGGTAGCAACGATGAGCCGAGGGAAGCGCACTTCGAGGCATATGCGAAAGATGACATGTGGAGATGAGTCGCAGGCTTGTATGCATCTGAGGGACGAGAGCCAAAATGAAGAAGGCTTGAAGGCAAGATTCAATGCTGCAAAGAAAAGTCAAGTGAGTCGTGAGAGCTCGAGTGCGAGTAAACTATACTCTGGAAGGGAAACCCTAGGCTCAGGGTTTTATGAGTCGACTGGTAGAGGTCACAGAAAGATCAGTGGACTGATTCTATGCAGTTGACTGGTATCGGTTGGGAATTCAAACGTTAGGCTATAACGTTCAGATTCGGTTGGATTAGTCGACTGGTGTTGGAACCAGTTGACTGGTAATGGCTAGTTCATCCATGAGCTCTATTTAAGGTAGCCCAGTTTGGCTGGCTAGGGTTGACGAAATTAGTCTTGGTTAAAGGTCAATTAGTAGTCTTTGTACTCAGAGGTCTCGTGCGAGTTTGTAGTGAGGTTTCTTCACCCAAAAAAAGTTACGCATGCATAGTCGGAGGTTTTCCGAGGAGTCATCCACCGAAGGATCAAGATCGTCCACCTTACGAACAATCGTGGAGTAGAAGCTTTTTCTCCGAACCACGTTAAATGATTTGTGTTCTTCTTGTTAGTTTAAGTTAATTGTTATTCCGCTTGCGCACTAACATAATAGGAAGAAGAACTGAAGAATTAGCGGCAATGTCTATTCACATCCCCACCCCCCCACCCCCCCTAGCTAGGCCATTGATCCCAACAACCCAGAGAGTCCGATTAAAGGTAACCATTTGTCACTATGGGCCCCCGGTCATACGTCTCTAGATTACATAAAACACTTCCTAACACGGAATAGATAAAAACCTATTAAGTATTTCTAGTTAATCTTTTGTAAAGGATTGATCTCCATTTCAAGGTAATGCCCAAAATATCTAGTTAAAGGTAGCCCTTTATCACTAAGACCTCCCCGGGCATATGATCTCGAACATCCCCTCTATGTAGCAAGCAAACTTTCACAATTATATGTATTCACCACTCAAACATTTCATCAAACACATACAAGGCACAATACATATATAACAAGACAATAAATATTTCATTGAATAAGGAAATATACAAATCCATAGTTTATACATCAACTGTTGGTGCAGGAAGCACCATATTGAACCTTGTTTTTGATATTGGCAAAGGATTCAAAGTTAAGTATTATTTTTGATCTAATAAAGTTACTCAATTGTGCAGGAAAGTCCTAGTTAATCTAGGCAAGAAGTCCTGGCCGATGGTTGGGCACTTAAGACCTGACCAAGGGTTGAGCACTAAGTCCTGGCTGAGGGTTGGACACCTAAGACCTGGCCAAGGGTTGGGCACTAAGTCCTGGCCGAGGGCCGGACACCAAAGACCTTGTTCGAGGAATTGGGCACTAAGACCTGGCCGAGGGTTGGGCACCGAAGACCTGGTGAGTAAAGCTGGGCAAAAGTCCAACTGGAGGAGCCGGTTGGCAAAAGATAAACTCTCCTGAGAGGAGTAGGTGAGGGCACGTTCCCCGTCGAGGGAACAGTAGGCATCGATTCGACCTAGGGTTCCATTTGGGAGACCCGAAGTCAGAACCAAGACAGCTACGGCTGTAAATATTGACTAATATTCTTGCTTTGGTTGTTTTGTAACTAACCTTGGTTGCAGGACCGAAGGAGTGTGTGTCTGCAGCTCAGAATACCCCAAAGGAAGGGGGTAAGAAGCTGGACTAGGCGCCCAGGAGGTCTCGGACGCCCAAGGTCAAAGCCAAAGAGTAATCGAAGCAAAATCAGCCACGAAGCCAGCGGACCAAGTCAAGCTAGGCGCCCAGGAGGTTCCGGGCACCCCAGTCAGCTCCAGAGGCTGATTCGAAGGGGATAAGCGCTGACCGAGCTGCGGATGAAGGTTCTCCGATCTGAAGGCACGTGTCAGGCGCCCCCAGTGAATCAGGCGCCCCCAGGAGCACTATAAAAGGGGCTCGACCCCAAGGCTTCAAAAACACAACTTTCTAACGCCTCCAAGCTTTTCGTTCAAGCGCTCTACTCTGGCAAACTCCGATCTCGAGATTCCAACGCCGACAATGACCCTCTGCTCCGAAGTACGATCCACATCGGGCGTCGGTAATGAAAAGTGTAACTCTTTTATTTACTGCAATATTCTTGTACCAAAATCTGTAAACCTTTGCGCGATTATAGAATTGCCCGCAGTAAACGGTCAAGGACCGTGGGCCTTGGAGTAGGTGCCGACCGCGACTCCGAACCAAGTAAAAGACTTGTGTTCTTTGTGTGATTGTTTTGTTTTCCGCTGCATTTACTCTTTCCTTAATCCGAAGAAAAAGTTTTAACTATATTAACCCCCCTCTATCGTTTCTCTCGATCCAACATCAACATCACATAATAGTTACTCCTTGTTGGTGCCAAAAGCATCAGACAAGAAGAGTCAACGTCTAGGGTTTTGATGTTTGATAATATACCAAGGTTTGGTCAGTTTGACCAAGGGTTAAGTCAAACAGGACTTGATGTTTGGTAGAGTAAAGTCTAGTCAGGATCAGATTACTAGCAAAGTACCTAGAGAAAGAAGTAAATATGTATGACAATATACCAAGGTTAAGGCAAACAGGATTTGATGTTTGGCAAAGTAAAGTCTAGTCAGGATCAGATAACTAGTAAAGTACCAGTGCTGGTCAGTTTGACCAAGGGTAATTGATAACTACCATTTTGTTGATCATTTTAGGCTCTCAAATCCATGTTTTGATTCCTTTTCATACGCTTAAGTTTGCATTTACATTAGGTTTCATGGATTATCTCTATTCTATCTTTTGATTCAAATCTTGGTATATTTGAGATATTTTGGCACTTAAATTTGAATCTAATTTTGTAGGCTTCAAATGATCATGGACCTAGATCAGATTGGATCAAACTTGAGTCAGAATTGGATCCGGATCAAGATGATCAAGTATTGGATTAATATGGGTCGTCCGATCGAGAAACGGCGAGATCTGAGCCATCTGTCAACTTCTGATCAATCCAAGCTCAAGATAGAGTTAATCAAGACCATAGATCAGGATCTGAAGTTTTGGTCCAAATCAGAGATCATCCAGCCGTTGGATCAAGCTTAAGAGAGTCTAAGCCGTCCATTCAAAGATCAGGGCAATCTGAGCCATCCATTGTAGATCTGATTGATCCAAGCTACTGATAGCCAGATCCTGACCATTGATGGAGATCTGGGAAGTTTTATTCCGATCAGAGTTAATCCGACCTCGGATGAGGCGAGGACGATCACAACCGTTCATTTCTAACTGATAAAACAGAAACTTCTCCGCTCAGATCGGGGTCGTCGTCGCGTGTAGCAGAGTCGCAGAGTTCTCCAGTTTTCTTCTGTTCTTCGTTTTCATAATCGTTCTTTCTCAGATCGCGCGCACGGCCACATCAGATTTAGTTCTTTTCGAGATTTCAGATCATAGAGGTAATTTCCTTATTAAGTTTGCTAATCGATTCTGTTTAGGAAGCTCAGGGGAGGGTTTCGCCGGAGCTCCGTTCTCATTGATCGATTCATTGTCGATCGCTGGATTTCCTCGTCCGGAGCTGTTGAAGCGTTGAGAGGGGTCCTCTGAAGATGTTTGAGAGTTCTGAGCTCGATCGTCATCCAGCCAATCGAGAAGGAAGAGATCGGGGACAGATTTCAGCTTCTGATCGTTCATTGTGATCGGACAGAGAAGCTTCTGATCGGTTCCCAGTCCAATCAGAAGAAGACCTTATCGATCCCGTGACCGATCAGCAGAGGTCCTGATCGGTCCCGTGACCGATCAGGAAGACCAATTCGTAGCAAACTGATCCAGGGAGTTTTCCTTCATTGGTTTTCGAGCTAGGGGGTTCCTAGCTGGACTTTTGTGTGACGGCAAAGGGAAATCTTGACATTCGACTGGTTTGATGTTCAAATTAGGGAAATTTTGTTTTTAGAGTACTTGTTTCATTTAGTTGTTTCAATTTGAACCTAGCATACAATTCAATTACGTTTCTTTAGATTGCTTTGTTCTAGCTTTCATATTTCTACAATTCAACTACAGATCTTATGCTTTCCTACATGCAATACTAGTTCTTTAATTTCAATTCCATTGTTCGAATTTAATTGCTCAGTCTTTCAAATAGGTTAAGTGTAGTTCTTGCAATTTCTTAATTCATTCCTGTTTAGTTAAGTCTATTTCGTACCGAATTGTTATTTCATTCCTTATCGCAAAACCCCCCATTTTACTAGAAAACTCAAAACATTTAACGACAACTTCGAAGCTTGAAATAAACACTCTTAACTAGTCCTTGAAAAAATACGACTTGAGGCCCCTATACTACATTTTAATTTTGTGAGCTAAGGGTTTTCAACTTATAAATATCTAAATTTGAGGCTCATTCGTGACACTTGATATTGGGCAGTTCATCAAATTTTTGGCACCGTTGCCGGGAAATCACTAGTTGAGTTTGTTTAGTTTGAGCTTGTGCTTATTTTCATATTCTTTGAGTCTATTTCATTTGTTTGATCTTTCTATATACATTTGTTGCTATTTTGTTTGGTTTATGACCAGGACTGCAGGTGGAGATATTGTGGAGCTTGATCTTGAGATAGAGAGAATATTCAGAGCTAGGAGAAATCAAGGAAGAGTTTCATAAGCTATTGAAAAATATTCCTACTCATGCAAGCAGTCCATGGCAGAATATCAGCATTTTCAGAATTTTCAGCAGCATTTTCAGAATTCTCCCTATTCACAATTTCAGCAAGGTAATCAGCCTTTTCAACCATTCCAACAGCCTTATCAACATTTTCAGCAACCAAATCAACAATTTCAGCAAAACCAACCTTGGAATCAGCCAGAACAGTAGTTTCAACAAAATTTCCAGAATTTTCAGCAACCGTTTCTTCAGCAACCATTTCATCAAAACCATCAAGTTTATCAAGATTTTCAACAACAATTTCATTATGATCAGCAAGGTTTTCAACCTTCACAGCAATCTTTCCAACCATACCAGCAGAATTTTCAGTTTGGAAATCAGAATTCTCAACCCCAACAATTTCAGCCTCAGGATCAGCAATTTTAGAACCATAATTTTCAGCAATTTCAACCTACTTCTCACGCAAATTTTCAGCAATTTCAACAACCCAATCAATCATTTTATCAGCCCCAACAACAGAATTTTCAAGATTCACAGCCTGCTTATAATTTTCAGCAACCTAATGCTACACTTCAAGACCAACAAGAGTCCTATGCCAATCATGGAGACTTTGAGGACTCTAGTGAGCTTAATGTACAACAACAAATGCTTGAGGAGATTATGCAATAAATTCTTCAACAGCAATAAATTTCATTACAACAAGGGCAACAAAAGAATGAGTCCACTCTTCAAGACATTGAAAGACGCATTGAACAACTAGTTAGTGGAATGAATCAAATGCAAGCTCAAGGATCAAGTTAATTACCTTCTCAAGCTACTCCTAATCTTAAGGAGAATGATTGTGCGATAACTTTGAGGAGTGGGGAAGTGGTTTCAAGTTTAAATTTTCAAAGGGTTGATTTTTTTGAAGAAATTCCAGCAACTTATTTTCCATTTCAAATCAGCCCCAAAATGGATTCTACATCAATTGAAAGTGACCCTAGTTCAAGCCTAAGTCCTTCTTCTATTGATCTTGCAATTTTGATGGAAGAAGAAGAAGAAATCAGAAAAATTAGAGTACCTACAGCAGCTATACCTACCGAAATCCCTGCTCAAGACTCCTTTCCAAAAATTTCAGCTCAAGTGGAGGAACCAAGAGTCCCTTTACCCTTTCCACAGCACCCCAGAGAGGATCCTTCTATTATTAGCATGGGTATTTTAGATGAGGTTGTTGAGGTAGAGTTATTTGCTGAAAAAGTTTTACTTGATATTCAGAGAGGATATTCTAGTTCAGATGAGGCAGAGGATGTATTAGCTACAGAGGCTGAAGATTTGGAGGTTGTATCTGATTCATTTGCAGTTGGAGATGATTCTTTTGGTGTAGGGGATTGCACAGAGCCCCAGGGATCATCTATATTGATCGAGATGTCAGGAGATTCAGAGGATAGATTTGAGAGTGTAGGGGATTGCACTGAGCCTCAGGGACCACCCATACCTACTAAGCAGTCACAGATAGAGTTGGAACCACTGCCAGAATATTTGAAGTATGTTTATTTGCCAGAAAGTGTAGGGACTTGCATGATGGAAGCAAGGACCCAAGAATCATCTCTTTTAGTTGAATGCCCACCCGAACCTGAACCTGAGGTGGAGCCTTTACCTGCCCAGGAGGAGGCCATAGTTACATCCACTCTTATAGAATCTTCAGGTATTTTTCAGCATGACAAGGTAAGTATTTCTCCTAATTTTTTAGAAAAACTCATAGAGGTACCTAAGGTTGATTTTATTGGATGTGATGCATTTCTTGATACATCCTATGTAGAGACTGATTGTGAAAAATTCATAGAGGTACCCAAGGTTGATTTTATTGGATGTAATGCATTTCTTGATACATTCTATGTAGAGATTATTTGCATTTCATTTCTTTCTTACCCTGCATGCGTGTGGGAGGTGTTTTCGTTTCATGGTTTTGCAGGGTGTCGTCGGCTTCTTGAATGGGTGCTCCAATTAAATAGCCTCCAACCTCCCGGAAGGACTTCCAAAGAGCGAATAGTGGGAGGAGTTGAGTTTACTTTGACTTGTGGCAATTCACCCCGAGAGTGGATTTTGCACCTTAATCGCCTCCGACCACCGGGACATACTTATGCGAAGTTGATGAGGGAGAGAGCAATGCGCTATGATATTGATCACGTGAGGATAGCTCTCTCGACCAACCAAACTACCCCACTACCTAGATGGATGCTCCGTGCTCTTTAACCATCTTGAAGGGGAGTTGACTTTCTTACACTCTTATTTCATTGTATATACCATTTTCATGTTTTCTAGAAGTAAATTTTTCTTTTACAGTGAGTTCTTGATAATAAATGCTTAGGTAGTGTAGAATGAATAAAGAGTCATTGTAGATATCATTTTATCCCTTTTGGCACCTTGTTTCTTGCATGGTTAGGAATAAATGTATTTCTCTAGATTTTCTCTACATCATTTTAGAGTCCTTTGAAAGCAAATTAAATTTGGTTGTTAAAACTTAGGATTTGAGCCAATGGATGAAAATTCTTGGATGCTTGAGTACTACTTAGTTATGGACTCTAGATTGATGACTTGAGATGAATTCTTTTTACCTAGTGAGGACTTGGCCAAATTTTTGTGATACACATATGTGATTGTACTCTAGAACTTGCTTAGGTTCTTTCAACACTATATTTCTATGATTGGACCACATTTATAGAGGTGAATCACCTTGTTTCCTTTTCATATCAGTTTTTGCAATATTATTTGTTGATCTTCTCTATATTCTATTTTCTTTCCCCTATATTTCTGTTTATACCCATATTCTCCATGGACTTGGTTGCTTGGGATTGTTTCTTGATGTTACTTTGTCCGAGACGGTCAAAAAGCTAAGTGTGAGGGAGGTGGCTAGTGTTTTGAAATATTTTGGTAAGGATTGATGCATTTTGGAAGTTTATTTTTGGTTGAATTATGGTTGGCAATCTATCTTGATGGATCTAAAGAAAAAAAAAGAAGTATCAAGTTTGAGAGAAAAAAAAGCTAAGGATGCAATTCAAAAGAGAACAAAATTGCGGTACAAGCAAAGGTGTGCCAACTTTATAGAATTTTGTATCAAGAATGAGTTGTGATCTGAAGAGCAAAGAGGAAAAAAAAAGTTAGAGAGTAAAGATACAACCTTGAAAGTTCAAGTAATGGATAGGAAACAAGTTCCATTGGACTAAGTATCAAGTAGAGAACAAAGGAATCACATTCATTCGAAACAAGTTGAGAATTTCTGAAATTGTTGGACATCTCAGATTTCGTGAGTTGGAGCTAGTCATTGGAAGGAATTGAAAAAGAAAAAAAAGAGAAGAAGAACTTAGCTGCAAACAAAAACAAAACAGCAACAGAAAAAAAAGAAGAAAAATAAAAAGAGAATGAAGTGGGATGTGGAGTTGGATTAAGCCTCTGAATTACAAGAAGTGATCAAAAATGATAGCTGAATTGGAAGAGTTAGCTACTGATTGAGAAAGAGAAGTGATCTCGACAGAAACAGTTCAGGATTTGCTCAGTTTCAGTTCTGTTCGAGCCCTGATCGGTCTCCAGACCGATCAGGGAGGTGTCTGATCGGTCACTCAGACCGATCAGTAGGAGCTCAGTCTGATCAGCAGCCTGCCAGAACGATCAGAGAAGATGTCTGATCGGTCTCTTGACCGATCAGCAGAGGGTGAATTATTGAATTCAGTGAAATCAGAGGCATTGTCTGATCCTTACTCAATTTAGCTTCGATTTCTGCAGGAAAGAAAAGAAAACAAGAAGAGGGGTAAAGTTCATCTAGTGACACTCTTTAGTATCCAAGTCTTCCATTTTCTTTACTTTTCCATATTCCCTTATCGTGCCATATTTCTTTACTTTTTTTATCATGATTTTTTAATATCAAAGTTCATTAAACTTCTATTTCATTTCTATCATTTCATATTTTCTTAGCTTTGTCAAATAAGCCTTTGTAGGTGTGGGTCCCACTCAAGAATAATGGTGGAGAGAAGAGCATAAGCAAGCTTATGGTAGTGCAAGAACCATGATTGTGTTTGAGTGAGCTCCATTTTCATCAAAAATGTAGAACTTAGGAAGAGAGCCACTAAAATTTTCCTTGAGAGGCTTTGTGAGTTTAATTCATCTCAATGAGTCATGAAGGATGAAGTATACTAAGTTGTTGACTAGGGTCAAGATACTAGTCCATTGAGTTTAGATTTTTGAAGATTGACAACCCTAGGTAATTTCCTTTTAATTGTTTCTAACTATGATTGAGAATAATCTAGGAGGTACATGAGTAGGTCACTAGTTAGTTGGGCGAGACGCCCAAGAGTAAGTGTGGGGGAGTTGATAATTACCATTGTGTTGATCATTTTAGGCCCTCAAATCCATGTTTTGATTCCTTTTCATACGCTTAAGTTTGCATTTATATTAGGTTTCATGGATTATCTCTATTCTAGCTTTTGATTCAAATCTTGGTATATTTGAGATATTTTGGCACTTAAATTTGAATCTAATTTTGTAGGCTTCAAATTATCATGGACCTAGATCAGATTGGATCAAACTTGAGTCAGAATTGGATCCGGATCAAGATGATCAAGCATTGGATTAATATGGGTCGTCCGATCGAGAAACGGCGAGATCTGAGCCATCTGTCAACTTCTGATCAATCCGAGCTCAAGATAGAGTTAATCAAGACCATAGATCAGGATCTGAAGTTTTGGTCCAAATCAGAGATCATCCAGCCGTTGGATCAAGCTTAAGAGAGTCTAAGCCGTCCATTCAAAGATCAGGGCAATTTGAGCCATCCGTTGTAGATCTGATTGATCCAAGCTACTGATAGGTAGATCCTGACCATTGATGGAGATCTGGGAAGTTCGATTCCGATCAGAGTTAATCTGACCATCGGTTGAGGCGAGGACGATCACAGCCGTTCATTTCTAACTGATAAAACTGAAACATCTCCGCTCAGATCGGGGTCATCGTCGCGTGTAGCAGAGTCGCAAAGTTCTCCAGTTTTCTTCTGTTCTTCGTTTTCTTTATCGTTCTTTCTCAGATCGCGTGCACGATCACATCAGATTTAGTTCTTTTCGAGATTTCAGATCATAGAGGTAATTTTCTTGTTAAGTTTGCTAATCGATTCTATTTAGGAAGCTCAGGGGAGGGTTTCGCCGGAGCTCCGTTCTCACTGATTGATTCATTGTCGATCGTTGGATTTCCTCGTCCGGAGCTGTTGAAGCGTTGAGAGGGGTCCTCTGAAGACGCTTGAGAGTTCTGAGCTCGATCGCCATCCAGCCAATCGAGAAGGAAGAGATCGGGGACAGATTTCAGCTTCTGATCGTTCATTGCGATCGGACAGAGAAGTTTCTGATTGGTTCCCAGTCCAATCAGAAGAAGACCTGATCGATCCCGTGACCGATCAGCAGAGGTCCTGATCAGTCCCGTGACCGATCAGGAAGACCAATTCGCAGCAAACTGATCCAGGGAGTTTTCCTTCATTGGTTTTCGAGCTAGGGGGTTCCTAGCTGGACTTTTGTGTGACGGCAAAGGAGAATCTTGACATTCAACTGGTTTGATGTTCAAATTAGGGAAATTTTGTTTCTAGAGTACTTGTTTCATTTAGTTGTTTCAATTTGAACCTAGCATACAATTCAATTACGTTTCTTTAGATTGCTTTGTTCTAGCTTTCATATTTCTACAATTCAATTACAGATCTTATGCTTTCCTACATGCAATACTAGTTCTTTAATTTCAATTCCATTGTTCGAATTTAATTGCTCAGTCTTTCAAATAGGTTAAGTGTAGTTCTTGCAATTTCTTAATTCATTCCTGCTTAGTTAAGTCTATTTCATATCGAATTGTTATTTCATTCCTTATCACAAAAACCCCCCATTTTACTAAAAAACCCAAAACATCTAACGACAACTTCCAAGCTTGAAATAAACACTCTTAACTAGTCCTTGGAAAAATACGACTTGAGGCCCCTATACTACATTTTAATTTTGTGAGCTAAGGGTTTTCAACTTATAAATATCTAAATTTGAGGCTCATTCGTGACACTTGATATTGGGCAATTCATCAGTAATCCAAACATGACTTGATATTTAGAAGAGAGAAGTCTAGTCAAGATTAGATGACTAGCATAGAAGTCTTTGTTAAGGCACCGAAGTCCTGGATCGGGGAATTAGGAAAGAAGACTTGGCTGAGGGTTGGGCACCGAAGTCCTAGTTTAGGGAATTGGGCATGAAGACTTGGCCGAGGATTGGGCACCAAAGTCCAGGTCGAGGATCGGGCACGAAGACCTCACCACGGATTGGGTACGAAATCCCGGTGACTGAAGCTGGGTCCTAGTGAGTGAAGTTAAGTGGTGGAAATCTTGGTGAGTGAAGTTGGGCAACGAAATCCTGGTGAGGGAAGTCGGGTCCTAGTGAGTGAACTTAGGTAATGAATCCTTAAGGAGTGGACCTTAGGTGGTAAAGTCTTGGGGGTTTGATTCCAAGCAAAGCCTAGTAAGTCAGGTAGACTTACAGAATATAGGCTTAAGTTGTTTGTTTGTCTTGTGTATACTTATCTTGTAGGAACCTAGAGTTGGAAGTAAGATTGGAAGAGTAGGCGTATGCAAACAGGCCTGGACCAACCTGGTCCAGGCACCTGGAAGCTTCCAGGTGTCTGGAAGTTTCCAGGTGTCTGGAAGGCTGATCCAGGCGCCTATATGAAGCATATAGGCGCCTGGATCAACCAGGTGCCTAAATGCATCCAAGCACTAGATTCCAGGCGCCTGGGATGTTCCCAGTGCTTGGATGGTCTCAAGCGCCCGTGAAGGTAATACAAGCACCTAGGATCCAATCCACAACTCAGTGATAAGGCTTGACGAGTTCGGATCAAATAAGCTTTGGTTTGGGGCACCTGTATAGTTATTGAGGTGCCCATATGACCCCTATATAAGGGACCTCGAGCAGAGCATTTAGATCATCATTTTCTATCACCCTACTGTAAGTACTCCCGGTTGATTTTGATGTGATCAACCAAGTCAAGTTAGGTCCTGGTCTATTTTGATCCCTGTGTCTAAGTGTACAGGAATGGAGCTTATGAGCGTAGGAAGTCAAACGAAAAACGCAGCGGATGAGAAGGGTGGCACGGGGAAGGGAGCCGACAGGCTCGGTGCATCCAGAGACATGAAGACTGTGGAAGAGTACATCGGTAGACGAGAAGGTCGTGCACGGCGTCCAAGAGACGAGAAGCCGGGGAGGAACATTCGAGATGAAGGCCAGAGTCGGGTTCAGGTGAGCCTAACTCCGGTTGGCCAGAAATCACCCAAGCGGCATGAAGACCAGAGATAGGTTGGTAAGTCTAACTCTGTTTGGATGGAAATCACCCTTGTGGACCAAAGGAGGAAAAGTCAACCCGAGCATTGACTTTGACTGACTGGTCAACCAAGGCACCTCAAGTAGCTAGTGAGGTGCCTCAGCTTTTTAGTTCTAAGTTCTGCTCACAAAACGAACTGAGGTGCCTCAGATTAGAACTGAGGTGCCTCGAGTCAAGTTTTATCCAAAAGTTATCGTTGGTACACGGATAGAGTTTTATCCACTCTGAGGCGTCTCAGATCAGAACTGAGACACCTCAGGTCTACGTCAACACAATGATAACTTAAGTTTTCGAGCTATAAATAGCCCCCGGAAGCTAGGTTTAGAATATAACTCTTATGCTACATTTTTCAAAGTCTGTAAGAGGATACTCCGCCTTTAAACGAAGGAGATATTGATAGTAGAGATTTTAACTATCTTGGATTAGCAACCACCCTGGTTTCAACCAAGTAATCCTTTTTGTCTCTTACTAGTCTGCTTTAATTATTTATGTTTTTAATTAACTACTGCAACTGATGCCCATCTTTGTAAGAAAAGTGCAAAAGATAGAATTTTGACTCATAGGGCAATTCACTTCCCCCCCCCCCCCTCTCTTGACAGCCTATAATAGCCCCACAAGTGGTATCAGAGAGGGTGCACTTTTGAAGGATTAACCGCCGACTAAATCAAGAGAAACGGCCGGAACCAGCATTCACCTACCTAAATTCGAAGTAGACTTCTCCATATAGAAGAAAAAAATGAAGGTAATTTTTTGTACCGATTTTGAAATTTTATTAATGATTAAATATGGTTTCGTAGCTTCAAAAGATGCAAATGGGGATGAAAAAGAGGAGCATCTGTGGAACAAGAAGGAGCGAGCTGAGTCAGTAGAAAATGTCAAGGTTGAGTTCCACCTGCTGACAGTTCCACTCCGTAAAAGAGCTACGGGAGAAGTTCCTAGAACTTCACTAGGGCACGTCAGAAGTCAAATCAGTAAGAAAAGATCTTCTCCAGAACCAGCTGACAAATCTCCAAATGAAGGAAGCAGAGACGGTAGCTGAGCTTCATGCGAAGACCAAAGAATGGTCTTCGAACTCACCCACCTCGGTGAATCGGTATCAAATCGCTCAATCTAGTATGCCCTCAATGCCTTTCCAAGAATCCAGGAGTGGAGTTCAATAGCAAATGCCTACTATATCTCAAAGGACTTGGAGGTAAGTACCTTTGATGAGATATTTTTCATTTTCAAATTACACAAATCTTAATGTGTAGGATCAAGAAAGGAAAAGACAGATAACATTGCCCTAAACGCAGAAGAACTAATTCAGATTCTGAGTCTTTAGAGGATGATGAAGAAACGACTTTTGTGGTAAGAAAGCTAAATAATTTATTTAAGTCTAACAAGTTATCTAAGATGTAGGGAAAGAAATGGTCTCCGAGAAAGAGATAAGTCAGATGCTACCACTGTAATGAGGAGGGTCACATAAAGGATTAATGTCTAAAACCGAAGAACAAGAAGAAAGAGAATAAGTCCAAATACAAAAATCTGAAGGGACAACTCTTCTTTATGGCAAATCATCAAGAAGAGGATGACGAATGAAGCACCTCCGACATGAGCATCGATGAAGGGGGAGACTCAATAGAAGAAAGCGGCAGTGAAGGAGAAGCATCTAGTTTCAGATACGATGGGATGTTAAGGTATGTAAAATCCCTCCCGATAAGTTGTACTTAGGCATTAGATCCATGCTTAAGACTTTATTTAAATATAGGACAAAGAATTTAGAATTGAAAAAATAATTAGCTCATTCATGCATTTTAGACATATATGATAATTTAAAACTTGAAAATAAGAAATTAAAAAATCAAATAGAAAAATTAGAAAAATATTTGGCATGCTAACGAGTTATTTCTCCTAATGTTCATTATGAAAGTCTTTATTTCTCCTAATGTTCATTATGAAAGTCTTAACTGGTATGTTAGAAACTATAGAGACCAAATTAGAAAAATACTCAGGAATTATATTCCTCTAAAAATTCTAAAATCTTGTAGGTAGTGGCTTATTTTGGGTTCCTAAATCAATTTTGAATTGATTTTTTATAATACTTTTTGTATTTATTGATAATTATAAAATTCATATTGAGTACTAATTCTTTAAGTTAATTATCTTTCAAATTTTCTAATGAAGCATAGAGACTTTATCTATGTATTGAAATTTTTCAAAAATTTTTAGCATTTTCGATGAATTTTTATAATTTTTTTTAAAAATATTTTTTTTAATTTTAAAAATACTTATAAAATTATTTTTGAGATTTCCAATTTTTTATGATCTTGGCACTATCTGGTGACTATTTGAGAAAAAATCAAATTTTTTGAAATGATTATCTAATTTTAATAATTATCTTCTCTAAATTTCTATTCTATGCATAAATAATTGTTTTTGAACATAGAAAATTTATATCAGTCTTGAAATTTTTTACTATTGAAATTTAATTTTACACGTTATCAAAAATTTTGAAAATTTTCTAATGGCTAAATAAATTTTTATGATTTTTTATATGAAAATCATATTTTTAAATTGAAAAATACCTAGAAAAATTATTTTCAAGATTTTAAATTTTTGAGATATGTACTTACTCTTGTGGATATAAAAAAAAAATTGTCAGATGTTTTTGTGGATAATTCAAACTTTAAAAATATTTTTTTAAATTGTCAAGTCTTTTGAAAAAAAGTTACTCTTTCAAATTCTTTTATGGATACTTAAAATTTGTTACCATATTTTGATGTGATCATAGAGGAAAAGTGATGTGGTATAAGTTAAGGCGGAGTTTAACTTTTAATTTGAAATATTATTTTTTAGTGATGAGATATAAATTAAGGGGAGGTTAACTCTTAATTTGAAATATTATTTTTTTTATGCTACATTGTTTTATTTGTGTTTTACTATGTAATTTTCATGTTTAGTTAACCCTAATCTAATTTGGATTGATGCACATAAAAAGGACGAGATTGTAAATATCCGAGTTGGGTTTTGATATTATCAGCCAACCCCCTCCTATCTATTCAACAGATTTGTACCTTCAAATTATCCAATCAGGCTGTAGTGGAGACGTACTGTCTACAGGATCAACGTCGGTGGTCTCAAGGTTACTCCAGCCAACGACACCATGTGGCGGACATGGATCCCTGACGACGCCTATTTTTTCAGCAAGAACATCACTTCGGTGGAAAACACCAATACCGGAGCCATCAACTACGATAACCCAGATGTGATGGAAGTTGTGGTTCCATAGTTTGTCTAAGGCACGGCTCGTGCCATGAACATTTAGGAAGACATGCGGAATGCCAATCCAAATTTCAACTTCAAAGTCACCTGGAATTTCACGGTGGATGCGGGCTACAATTACTTGGTCGTGCACATTTCTGCGATTTCTTTTCGCAGCCGTTTGAATACGCCCACTTCAACCTCTACGTTGCCAACCAGTCTGAGGAGATCAATACAAGAGAGCAGGCTACATCCCGTTGCGTGCCCTTTTATTGGGACACAAAGACGGGGAAGCTGAGCTATGGGTGGATTAACATTAACATAAACACTCCCCGGTCGTACCGAATCATGGCACCGGATGCTGCGTATGTTAACGGCCACGAAATCTTCAAATTCAACGATGCGCTCGTGAATTCCAAGGTTGATCCGATGGTGCGTATACAGGCAGGCGCTCTCTCTCTCCGTCCAGTAAGGTAGCAAAGTGATTCGTTCGTCTCTATCAATTCTCTGGATTTAATAGGATCTCTCCAAATAGAGAGGAGAGAGAGAGAGACAAGTGTACAGACTTCCAATTCCAGCGCGTTCGACAGTTTGAACTCGTCCCCAGTCAGTTTCAGCCCGCTCGTCAGTTCCAGCGACAGTAAGAGAAGCACGACCGTCGCCTCTGCCGGCAGCGCCATCCTGCTGAGCCTCGTTGTCTTCCTTCTGGTACTTTTGGCACGCAAGCATCGTCGGAGATCGAAGTCTTGGCCACTGCTGCCGAAGGAGACATGGTCGTCGTGGACCACTCCAGCAAGCCGACTGAAGAAACAACGGCGCAGACCACGTCCCCTAGGGTGAATCTCGACCTCAACATCCCTGCTGCTCGAGAAGAGAGGTAGAGAGAGAAGATGTAACAAAATAACTTTATTGATTAATTGAAAAAACTTATCCATGAGATACAATTTATAGATGTCTTAGGATGTTTAGTCAAATGAAAAATTAATAAGAAATCTGTTAATTAACAGATTCATAAAGAAACTGTCAATTAACAGATTAATAAGGAAAATATCTAATAATATTTGACGCGGTCAAATATTATATTTATTCTCTTTTACCCCCGATAAACTTAACGGGAGATCTCTGACGTTAAGTTTGCATGATAATCTGCTAAAACGTTGTCTGGATAATGGCTTGGTAAATATATCAACAATTTGATCTTCTGCAGAGATATAAGAAACAGATAATTGTTTGTTTATCACCCGCTCTCGAACAAAATGAAAATCAATTTCAACATGTTTTGTACGAGCATGAAATATTGGATTTGATGTAAGATATGTTGCTCCAATATTATCACACCAAATTTTTGGTGCAATATACGATGCAAGATGAAGTTTCGAAAGAAGGGATTGAAGCCAAATAATTTCTGACGTTGCATTGGCTATAGTTTTATATTCAGCTTCAGTGCTTGAACGAGATACCGTAGGTTGCTTTTTCGAATTCCAAGAGATAAGATTTCGTCCAAGAAATACTGTATATCCACTAGTAGAGCGTCTATCTTCAGGAGAACTCGCCCAATTCGCATCGCTATAGGCATATAAATCTCGAGATGATTGTCGATATAAAAGAAGACCATGTAGAATAGTGCCTTTGAGATAACGAAATATTCTTTTCACACCTTCCCAATTTTGTTCAGTGGGTGTATGTATGAACTGACAAGCACAATTTACTGCAAACGTAATATCAGGGCGGGTGATAGTAACATACTGTAAAGCTCCAACAATACTTCGATAAACCTGGGGATCATCCATCACCGAAGAGGAAGAAAGTGTAGAGACAATATTTGGAGCAATTAGTGTAGAAACCGGGCGTGCTCCATCCATTTTAGCTCTTTGAAGAAACCCAGTAATATATTTGCTCTGAGAGAGGATATAACCTTCATCATGTGGAATGAGTTTAATACCAAGAAAAAAAATGAGCATTTCCTAAATCTCGAATAGGAAATTCTTTATTGAGAAGGCTTAATAAATTTGTGATGCACTTTTGATCATTGTCAGTTAATAGAATATCATCAACATAAATAAGAAAAAACATCATAGATCCATCATTATGTCTATAAAATAGAGAGGAGTCAGTTTTTGATCCAGAAAATCTTTAAGCCTGTAACCATTTAGATAATCGATGAAACCATACACGAGGAGCTTGCCGAAGACCATATAAAGATTTCTTGAGATGGCAAACATGAGATGAAAATTGTGGATGAACAAACCCAGGAGGTTGCTCCATAAATACTGTTTCCTCAAGAATACCATGAAAAAATGCATTAGAAACGTCTAATTGTCGGATAGTCCAATTAGAACTAATAGCTATTGATAACAATAATCTGACAGAAGTAATTTTGATGACTGGGCTAAAGGTATTATTGAAGTCAATACCTGGTTGTTGACTAAATCCTTTGGCTACAAATCGAGCTTTGTACCGTTCAAGAGAACCATCAGCTCAATGCTTAAGACGGAATATCCATTTCGAGTCCATAACATTCATGGACGGAGTGCGCGGAACTAGGATTCATGTTTCATTGCGAAGAAGTGCATCAAATTCTGTAGTCATTGCATTACGCCAATTTGGATCCTTGTTTGCCTGTGTAAAGCAAGTTGGTTCAATAGTTTGTGAGGAAACCACTAGAGCTCGAGGAAGAGGATATCGAGTAGCCATTGGTGGACATCGTGCATATATGTCACTTAAGGGAAGCATGCGACGAGGAGCATTATCATCTGAATCACTTGTTGATGGTGATGAGGAAGTGGGTTGGCATGGTGAGTTTGTTGCCGGACTTGTATTATCCGAGGATCCAGGGCTAGAGAGCATATTATCGTTGGATGGTGAGACTTCTAAGATTGGAGCAGTAACTTGAGGTGATTCTGATGATATACGAGAGTTATTAGGGAGCTCCGGAGCAAGACCTAGGATGTCATCTCTTCTGATAATGTTGGGTGACATCAAGAAAGTACCACCTGTATCTGGAGGAGAGATTGAAGAGGCTGCCGAAAAAGGGAATAGAGATTCATCAAAAGTAACATGTCGTGATGTATATATCCGTCCAGTTGGTATATGTAAGCAATGATACCCATGATGCATATTACTATAACCAAGGAAAATACATAATAATGAACGAGAGTCAAGTTTGTGTTTAGAGTAGGGCGTAACCAAGGATAACATGCACAACCAAAGATTCGAAGAAAGGTGTATTCAGGAGTTTGATTTTAAAGTTTTTCCAAAGGATACTTATGATTGAGCAATGGGGTAGGAAGTCGATTTATGAGATATACTGCAGTACAAACAGCTTCATCCTAAAATTTACGCGGAACCGATGCATGATGAAGAAGAGCTAAGGCAGTTTCAACTATATGCCTATGTTTTCTCTCAGCAGAGCCATTCTGTTCTGGAGTGTGAGGACAAGAGACTCGATGAACAATCCCACAAGAGACAAGATGACAATGAAGAGCTTGATATTCTCCTCCCCGATCAGAATGAAGAGAGAGTATTTTACTATTAAAATATCGTTCAACATGTTTTTGAAAATTACAGAATATATTAAATAAATCAGATTTTCTTCTCATAGGATAAAGCCAAGTGTATTTACTAAAATAATCAATAAAAGTAACATAATATAAGAAACCTTGGTTAGATAAGATAGGTGCAGGACCCCAAATATCCGAATGAATTATTTCAAGTGGAAAATCGGAAACACGTTCAAATGAAGAAAAATGTAACTTATGACTTTTAGATTCCATGCATGATTGACATGAATGAGATGAAGATGAAGTAAACAAAGTAGGTAAATCATACCTATTTATGATCGACTGAATAATACGAAGGGAAGTATGACCAAGTCGAGCATGCCAGGCTGGTTTATTTGCGCGTTCACCAATAAAAGCTTTAATTGAAGAATTTTCAAGATAGTAGAAACCATTTTTTATTTTTCCAAGAAACATAGTAGTATTTGTTCTTCTATCTTTTATAAGATAATGATTATGATGAAATTCAAAAAAGACATTGTTATCAAGGCAAAACTGACGTACGGAGAGTAAATTTTTAGTAATGGATGGAACATAAAAGATGTTGCACATGTGAAAAGTACGATTAGACAAATGAATGTATGTGTTTCCAAGATTAGTAATATGCAAACCTGAGCCATCATCTACTTGTACCGTGTCTGAACCAGTGTATGGTAGTACTTCTGTAAAGATATTGTAGTCTGATGTGACATGATGAGTTGCTCTAGTGTCAATATACCATTCAGTAGATAAAAATTTTGAAGGTTTACCATTAGTAGGCACAGATGAGAGAACTTTAGGATGGACTTGTGAAGTCGTTGTGTGTCTTAAAGATCTTCGTAAAGCTGAAGGACCACCGATGAAGGTTCTGTCGAGTCTTTTAGGACATTGAATACTAGTATGTCCAATTTGGAGATAAATTTGACATCTTCTTAAGGCTGAAAGACCACCGATGAAGGTTCTGTCGAGTCTTTTAGGACATTGAATACTAATATGTCCAATTTGGAGACAAATTTGACATCTCTGAATATTCGGCATAAAAAAAACAACAAAGAATCAAAAGTTGTTGTAGTTTTGGCAAAAAAACACAAAGGTTATTCCTCTTCTCCCCTACTATCCCGTCATGAGTGGGTGAGTGATAGCAACGAGGAAGGAGGCTGACGAGCAAAAATAGAGGAGGAAGAGACAAAGCACTTTAGAAGTTGCTAGGCCCTTATTTTTTCAAAAAAAAAAACGGTGACATCAAGTGTCACATGAAGAAGAAGACAGACGTCGTATAAAAAGAAGCGGCGCATAAGGTAAGAAGAGCTATCGCTCTGATACCATATTAGAGTAAGAGAAGTAGAGAGAGAGAAGAGAGGTAGAGAGAGAAGAGGTAATAAAATAATTTTCTTGATTAATTGAAAAAATTTGTCCATGAGATATAGATGCCTTAGGATGCTTAGTCATATGAAAAATTAATAAGGAATCTGTTAATTAACAAATTCATAAAGAAATTATCAATTAACAGATTAATAAAAAAAATATTATTCTCTTTTACTCTCCAAATAGAGAGGAGAGAGAGAGACAAGTGTACAGACTTCCAATTCCAGCGCGTTCGACAGTTTAAACTCGTCCCCAGTCAGTTTCAGCCCGCTCGTCAGTTCTAGCGACAGTAAGAGAAGCGCGACCGTCGAGGTCGTCGCTTCCGCCTCTGCCGACAGCGCCATCCTGCTAAGCCTCGTTGTCTTCCTTCTGGTACTTTTGGCGCGTAAGCATCGACGGAGATCGAAGTCTCGGCCGCTGCTGCCGAAGGAGACATGGTCGCCGTACCGCCGGGGAACGACGCCGCGGGGAAACTCAGTGGACCACTCCAGCAAGCCGACTGAAGAAACAACGGCGTAGACCACGTCCCCCAGGGTGAATCTCGACCTCAACATCCCGCTACTCGAGATCAGGGCCGCCACCAACGACTTCGACGAGAGTCTCGTGGTGGGGAGAGGCGGATTCGGGAAGGTCTACAAGGGCATCCTCGGCGACGTCACCGAGGTAGCAGTGAAGCGGGCCATCCCCGGGTCAAGGCAGGGGTATCCGGAGTTCCAGACCGAGATTCTCGTCCTGTCCAAGATCCGCCACCGCCACCTCGTCTCTCTCATCGGTTACTGCGAGGAGCAATCGGAGCGGGTCTTGGTCTACGACTACATGGAGTAGGACCCCCTCCGAAACTATCTGTACGGATCCGATGACAAGCCATGCCTTTCATGGAAGCAGAGGCTGGAGATCTGCATCGGGGCTGCCCGCGGCCTCCACTACCTCCACACCGGCGTCGCCCACACCATCATCCACCGCGACGTCAAGTCGACAAACATCTTGCTCGACAAAACCTACTTGGCCAAGGTCTCCGACTTCGGGATCTCGAGGTTGGGGCCTCCCACGGGCGAGACCCATGTGGCCACCGCGGTGAAGGGCACCTTCGGCTACTTCGACCCCGAGTATTTCAAGACGCAACAGCAGACCGGGAAGTCCGACGTCTATGTTGGCCCAGACCCAAAGAATAGCGCACCCAAGAACCACACCAATATGTAAGAAGAACAAAGGAAAAACGAAGAAATCGAAAGAACGAAAGAATTTGTTTTTCTGGGAAAAATAAACTTACAAAAGTTGAGACACAATTTTACATGCCTCTAAGTCTCTTTAAATACACCACGAACAAGACTTATTCATGACTGATCTCATTAAAATAGGAATTAAAATTGGAAGACTAATTCGCTAGTTATCCCATTAAGATAGGAAAGGCTAACCAAAGACTAAACCGTAAAAGTTATCAAAATAAATAAAATAAAATAAAATGTGCAGATGCAGATAATGCCTGGATTATTTTCTCACATTACTCCCCCTAATCCTGACATGGATGTAAATCACGGATGCCGAGTAGTTGTCGCATGGCAGCTAACTTTACTTTTGGCAATGTTTTAGTTAATATATCGGCTCGTTGTTCTCCGGTATTAACGAATTCAACCACAATCTGTCCCTTCTTAACACATTCTCTAATAAAATGAAACCTTGTATCTATGTGCTTGCTTCGACCATGGAATATCGGATTCTTCATGAGAGCTATAGCAGATTTGTTGTCAACAAACAAGGTTACCAGCTTTGGCTTTACACCGGTTAATTCGCTGGCAAGGCTCCTTAACTACAATGCATGGCAGACCGTAGTTGTGGCTGCCATGAATTCTGCCTCACAAGATGAAAGTGTCACTGTCTGCTTCTGTGAATTCCAAGACACCAAACTTTCATTAAAATAGAAAGTCATCCCACTTGTGCTTTTCCTTCCATCGAGATCGCCGGCTAAATCACTATCTGAGTAGCCGAATACATCAACTTCCTGGGGTCCCTTTATGTAAACAAGTCCATAATAGATTGTACCATTTAAATACCTGAGGATCTGTTTGACCACCTTTTGATGCATGATTGTAGGCCTCTTCATGTATCTGCTTGCCATTCCGACAGAATATGATAGGTCCGGCCGTGTGTGTAACAAATATCTCAAACACCCAATGATGCGCCTATACTCCGTGGCGTTAACTGGAGTCCCTTCCAAGTCTTTATGCAGCTGTGCCTTGACGACTTTCCGCGCTGAATCTTTCTTTAATTTGGACACCTACTTTAGACCGATAGGTTTGCGGCCTAATGTGAGTTCAGTTAGCGTTCGGGTCTTGTTCATCTCAATAGATTTCAATTCTTTCTCCATTGCTTCGTACCAGCAAGCCTCAGTTGCAGCTTCTTGATAACTTGTTGGCTCATCAGACACCACTATCATCAGCTATTCCTCTTCTTCATCAATACCAACCACTTCCTCAGTGTTGGCCTAGATATTGGCAAGGGGCCTATAACGGGCTGACCCTTCATAAGAATCGGGCGTGTTTGTTACCGGAGGCGAGGTAGTTGCATGGGCGTTCGATGATGGTGTAGATGGACTTGAGTTCGATGATGGTGTAGATGGACTTGACGCTCTTGTTATGGGTACCATGGCTGCTACTGATGGTATGACATTTTCCGCCCCTGCCTCAACATCTTCTGCAACAAACGCATCGTCGGAGTAGAGCGGATCCAACATCATAAAACCCGGCAAGTTTTCTTCATTGTTAGCACCTGCATTCCATGTCCATTCAGAATTTTCTTGAAATATGACATCTCTACTTACTTGTAGCTTGCCATGGGTTGGATCAAACAACCGATGAGCTTTGCAGCCTTCCTCGACACCCAAGTATACCATCGGTGAGCTTCTGTCATCAAGTTTCTTAAGGTGAAGGGTTGTGTTTTTTACATAAGCAACGCATCCGAACACTCTCAAGTGGGCAAGATGTGACTTTCTCCCCATTCAGGCTTCAAATGGAGTGCATTCTCCTAGCGCCTTAGTTGGGAGACGGTTTAGCAGATAGACAGTATGCCTAACCGCTTCTCCCCAAAACCTTGCGGGCATATTTGTACTCTTGAGGAGAGATCTTGCCATGGCCATCATGGTGCGGTTGCGGCGCTCCACGATACCATTCTGTTGAGGTGTGTAGGGAGCCGTGAGGTGCCGCTCGATTTCTTCATTTTCACATAATCGAGTAAACTCTGTGGATAGGAACTCGCCGCCTCGATCTGTCCGGAGTGTTCTGATCTTATACTCAATCTTATTCTCTATCAGGAATTTGAACTTCTTGAATGCCTGGAATGCATCACTCTTTGCCAACACAAACACCCACATCTACCTAGTGAAATCATCCACAATTAGAAGAAAATACTTGTTACCGGCAAGTGTACATGGTGAGATTGGCCCGCAAATATCAGCATGGAGAAGTTCTAACGGCTTCATTGCTCTAAAATTTGCTTGGTACGGGAACGACAATCTTGCATGCTTGGAGATCACACACACCTCGCAAAGCTTGTTCGGCTGGGGCAATATTGGCACATCAACTGCCAATTTCTTCTCATCCAATAGCTTCAAGTCATGGAAATTAACATGTCCAAGTCTTGCATGCCATAACCAGGTTGGGTCTTCTAGGCTTGCCAGGAGACAAACTTGCTTGAGTGTCTTCAAGGTTATCGTGTACAAGCGATTTTGTGTTCGCTTTACCAGCATCAAGAGCTTCCTGCTCCCATCAATCACCTTCATGGTATCTCCTTCCATGTGCATCTCGTTCCCAGTTTCTGTCAATTGACCAAGACTGATGATATTACTACAAAGTTTCGGAATGTAGTACACCTCGTGGAGAGCCTTCTGATCGTTGTTCTTGCATTCGAATACAACCGTCCCTTTGCTCATGATCTCTAAGGTTGATCCATCGCCAAACCTCACCCTCCCAGTGATGGTTTCATCTAGTTCTTGAAACTTCTCACGATGGCCAGTCATGTGGTTGCTGGCACCGTTGTCAAGGTACCAAACGTCTTTATCTTCTCCTTTCTTAACGCTGCGATACATCTCCGGTAGAAACCTTTCTTCACTGAGCAGAATGATATCTTGCCGCTCACACCTAGCGTGAAACTCCTCATGGGGCACAGTCATCATCAGTGCTAGCTCTTCATTGGTGGCGCAAGTGAGGTGAGTCTCATCATCTCGACGTTTGTTGTAGGATTCGGACGCATAATACCCTATTTTCTCACAATTGAAACACTTTATGTGTCTCTTGTCACGAGTGTTACTGTTGTTGCTGCTAGTGCCTCCTGCACTGTCTTGACGCTGCGTACCACGACCACGCCCTCGCCCTCGCCCACGCCACTTGCCACGATTAGGGCCGCTGGACCCGCGCCCCTTGCCTCCTGACGGAGTGTCCACGCTGCTCCCTTTTTGTCGCATTTGCCATTCGACATGAGTAAGCAGGAGCTCACCTTCAGTGTCGTTGGTGTTTCCTTGTAATCGCAGTGTTCGTTCCTCGTATGTCTTCAGTCGCCCAATAGTCTCCTCAAATGGCATAGTCTCAAGGTCGTGGAACTGCTCAATACCAGCAACAATAGGGAAGAATTTATCAAAGACAGAATCGAGTAACTTTTTTATCAAAGAGGAATCTTCAAGCGTGGCACCGAGAGTGGAGAACTTGCTACTCAGGGCACTGAGTTTGTCAGCAAACTCATCAATCGTCTCGGTCTCCTTCATCCGAAGGGTGTCAAACTCGCTCTTCAACGTTTGTACGCGTGCCTTCTTCACCCGATCACTACCAAGGTACCTCATCTTGAGGTTGTCCCAAACTTCCTTCGCCGTCTTCTTTTTTGCGATCTGGAGAAGGATGTCTTCGGGGACACACTGTAAGATGTATGCACGTGTCTTCTTGTCCTTCTTTGCATCTATCTGGGCTTCTTTCTCTGGCTCCACCGCCTCCCAGACTCCCTGGGCATCGAGAATTACCTCTGTCTTTATTGCCCACACAATATAATTGTGAGGGCTTAGCATCGGATAGGGAAATGACACTCCGTCGTTCACCTTCGCTAGGATGCTCGACATTTTTGTGGAAGCGTGGATTCTTGGCTGCTCTATACTACCAAAGTTCTGATATCAATTGTTGGCCCAGACCCAAAGAATAGCGAACCCAAGAACCACACCAATATGCAAGAAGAACAAAGGAAAAACGAAGAAACCAAAAGAACGAAAGAATTTATTTATCTGGGAAAAACAAACTTACAAAAACTGAGACATAATTTCACATGTCTCTAGGACCCTTTAAATACACCACGAATAAAACTTATTCATGACTGATCCCATTAAAATAAGAATTAAAATCGGAAAATTAATTCGCTAGTTATCCCATTAAGATATGAAAGGTTAATCAAAGATTAAGCCGTAAAAGTTATCAAAATAAATAAAAAAATAAAATGTGATGCAGATTCGGAGTGATGCTGTTCGAGGTGCTCTGCGCGCGCCCGGTAATCGACCGGAGCCTGTCGCAGGAGTAGATGAACGTGGCGAATGGGTGCTGCATTGGCAGAGGAGGGGCCAGCTGGAGAAGATCATCGACCAAAGACTAGGGGGTAAGATCAACACGAACTCGTTGAGGAAGTTCGGAGAGACGGCGGAGAAGTGCTTGGCGGACTACGGCGACGACAGGCCGTCATTTGCCGACGTACTGTGGAATTTGGAGTACGCGCTGCAGCTCCATGTGACGGAACTGAAGAGGGAACCGCACGAGGACAGCGGCGCAGTGGAGTTGCAGATTTCCATGGCGGCGATGCAGCAGGTGGATTTGGCGACCGTTGCTAACGTCGGCGAGGAAAATAACTGGCGTACGAGGAGCGTTATGCCGTTGGACGCGTCGTGTTCTCCCAATTGGTCTCCAGCGAGGGAAGATGATGATCGGTAGGATTAGGGGGCCGACACAAAAGGGTGATTAATATTACTTTCTTGTTTACTCGCACAAAATTATATACAATAGAAAAAGGGAAATTTGTCGTTGTAATTTCGTTCTTCAATACAACTACGCAAGGAATTTATCATGCTCTGATCTCATCAATTCCCAATTCCCAAACGTTAAACGCCATTTAGCATATTTTAGTAGACTTTTGGTTGGTTGGATTTGCACAGCTCAATCATTTAGTCCACACAATTACACATTTAACCCAATTGAACGGCTCTACTATCTAACAATTGATCTCCATTTTTTGACCTGCCACCATTTTCGATCAAATAATTTGCCCATTTTCTTCCATATATAGCAGACAAGTTGCTGTCCCTGATAAAGTTCACTTCCTATTCTTTTAATTTTGTTTAAATTTAATATTAAATTTTATTTTATTTAGAATATTTAAAATTTGTACATGGTAAGTTATATATATATATATATATATATATATATATATATATATATATATATATATATAAAAAGTTGCGGATGAGTGCACATTCTCTTATATTTTTTTATTTTATTTTTTAGCTTTTATTATGTCATTCAAATTTTTTATTTAAAATTTAATGGTTAGATTACAATATTAAATAAAAAAATTCAAATCAAAAAATTATTAAGACATATACCAATTTTGCACAATCAAACTCTTTGTTGATGCAGTCTAGCCCTGATTGTTGTTTTGGTGTTGACACCGATTTTGGTTTAGGTGGATGATTATGATGATTATGATTAAGTCCTGGTCGGGGATCAGGCATAGTATGGAAAATCCTAGCTTGGAGGGCTAGGTGTTGGAAAATCCTAACCTAGAGGGTTAGGTGTTGAAAATCCTAGCTTGGAGGGCTAGGTGTGTAAAAAGTCCTAATTCGGAAGAGGTGGGTAAAAAGTCCTAGCTTGGAGGGTTAGGTGAAAAGTCCTAACTTGGGAGGTTAAGTGCAAATTCCCATCTTGGAGAATTAGGTGAAAAAGCCCTGGCTTGGAGGGTCAGGTCCTAGCTTGGAGGGCTAGGTTTGGAAAAGTCCTAATCCGGAAGATTTGGGTGAAAAGTCCTAGCTTGGAGGGCTAGGTGAAAAGTCCTAACTTGGAGGGTTAGGTGCAAATTCCCAACTTGGAGGGTTAGGTGAAAAATCCTTAGCTTGGAGGGCTAAGGTGGATGAAACCCTAGCTTGGAGGGCTGGGTTGGAGCCCCTGGATCGGTCTGGTGACCGATCAGGGAGTTGGCACGGTGCTCTTTCGTGGATCGGTCTAGTGACCAATCCAGCGATGACTGATCGGTCTGGTGACCGATCAGGGGGTATTCGTTTCACCCGCTGATTGGCTCCTGATCGGTCGGGTGACCGATCAGGGAGCGAACAGTGAGGTTGAGTTCCCTTGCTGAACTGCTCCTGATCGGTCTGGTGACCGATCAGGATCACTGTGCAGATCGTTCTGGAGAACGATCCAGCTTCGTGGGTTCCTCACTAAGATCGATCAGGACGGTGCCTGATCGGTCTGGTCATGATCTGATCGGTCTGGTGACCGATCAGGAGACTCTCTGATCGGTCAGGTGACCGATCAGGAGGTTTGGACTGTGAAACTCAGAAATCGCCTAAATTAGAGGTGGATCGGTCCGGTGATCTATCCACAACCTGAGATCGGTCTGGTGATCGGTCCAGGAGAATCTCAAAGAAATAGCGATTTCTGATTGAGCGTTGGGGATCGATCAGGACGGAGCCTGATCGGTCTGGACCTAGCCTGATCGGTCTGGTAACCGATCAGGAGGCTCTCTGATTGGTCCGGTGACCGATCACTTTAATTCAAATTGCACTATCAGGCGCTCTGATCACGCCTGACCATATCCGATTCTCTGCTGCTTACATCTGATACTTGATTTACTGTGTGATATGCTGCTCTCACACTCTGATTAAGCTGCAGGTGACAGGGGAGGATTCAAACACTCAAGGAGAAGTCAATGGAGGCTTTCCTTGGAGCAGGTTTGTCCATTCTCCATTTCAGGTTGAACGACTGGAGCTGCAAACTGAGCTGCAAACTGAGCTGCTGACTGGAGCTTGGCTGAGGGGAGCTCAAGAAGTCCAAGGAGGGTTCAGTGATAGCTGTCGTTGGCAGGGAAGCAGCTGGAGGCTGCAGGAGACTGTCACCTGATGCTGAGTGGAGAAACAAAAAGGGTGGAAGAAGGCTTCGTGGAAGCAGAGTTCGAATACTGGTTTCTTGCCACGCCTTGTGTTTCTCCACAACTTGCTTGTTGTGTTCCTGAAGTTGTCATCACCTTGAGCAAGCGATTGCATTCTTGAAGCAACCATCCATTACTTGAGCGCTTGAAGGAGAGAACAAGAAGCTTGGAGTCCGACAGCGGGAAGACACGAGGAAGGGTTTCTTGCGTGAGATCGCCGCTGGGTGGAGCTCAGGAAAGCTTGCTGTGTTCTTGTCTTTGCTGGGTGCTTGAGTAAGATCTTTCTTGTTGTTTCATTGAGCTTAAACATTTATCTGTGATTGAAACGTTGTGGAGAGGTTTCTCCACCGAGAAGGAGGTTGTCTTCTATCCGGTGATAACCGGGGCTTGATCTGCCGACGATCAAGGGATCGCCCACCTTAAGGGCACGCCAAGGAGTAGGGGCAAGTTATCCCCGAACCTTGTAAATCCTCCTTGTTAGCGATCTTGGTAGTTGTAGTTGTTTCCCTTCATTTTCTGTTTCTACATCTTCTGTTTTCATACTTCCGCTGTGCTATTAACAAAGTTAAGTGCAAAAATTTGACTTGTGTCTAAGTGAAAGTGATTGGTTATATTCACCCCCCTCTAGCCATCCGGTTTTCAACAAGTGGTATCAGAGCTTGGGGCTCTGTTTACGGCTTAACATCCGAGAGTTATCAACAAGATTGCGTTGAGAGAAGGCTTCTCCACCACCCGACCTCCATTCTTCGATGACGCTGATTTCCAATATTGGAGATCGAAGATGGAATATTATTTGAAGATGGACATCAATACTTGGTTCGCGGTGAAGGAGGGATTCACCCCTCCTAAGGATGATGAAGGCAAAGAACTTGAGTCGTGGAGATGGACTGCCGAACAAACTCGAAAGAGTGAAGCCGACGCTAAGGCGGTTGTCACTCTACAATGCGGCATGAACAAAGACCAACTCATCAAGGTTGGTCCTTTCACAAGTGCAAAGGACTTGTGGAACAAGCTTATTGAGCTTCACAAGGGCACCCGAGACTCAAGAATCGCAAAGAGGGATTTGTTCCTCAATCAACTTCAAAACCACTCCATGAAGGAGAATGAAACGGTAAGTGAGCTCCATAGCCGGTTCAAGGAAGTCCTCAATGGACTTCATTCAATTGATGAAAAGGTCGAGAATCGCGACCTTGTGAGGTATGTCTTGAAAGCCTTTCCAAGGAATGCTTTGTGGTCATCCATGGTGGATGCCTACAAAGTTTCCAAGGATCTATCCATTGTAAAGTTAGATGATTTATTTTGTGAGATGGAATTGCATGAAATGGCTAATAAAGGCCCTAAGGAGAAGGGAATTGCTTTAGTTGCAGGGGATCGGTCAAACAAGAAGAAGAAGGAGAAGAAGAAGGAGAAGGAGGTCTCTTCGTCTTCATCCTCTTTCGAATCCGAGTCCGATTTCGAGGAAGATGGCAGCGGCTCTTCTTCCTCCGAGATGGCGAACTTCGTGCGAAGGATGATGCGAAGGGATCGACGTTTCAAGAGTAGAGGTAACTCTAGTGAAGCTAAACTTGATAAGACTAATGCATCTTGCTTTGAGTGTGGTAGGAAAGGGCACTTCAAGAACGAATGCCCAAAGCTTAAGAAGAAGGAGGAGAAATTCAAAAAGAAAGAAGAAAAATCCAAGAAGAAGAAGAAGGCCTTGAAGGCCACTTGGGATGAGTCATCCTCTAGCTCATCCGATGAAGAGAAGGAGGAGAAGAGCACAAGGCATGTAGCACTTATGGCTCTTGGAGAGGAAAGCAGTGATGAATCTTCAAGTTCCTCAAACACGGCTTCATCATCTTCGGATGATGAAGAGGTAAATTCTCCCGAGCTTGAAAAGTGTTATAGAGCAATTGCATGTTTGACTAGTATGCTTAAAAAGTCCAAAAATAAGGTTAAAGCATTGCAATTAGAAATTGATCAATTGAAATTATCTAGGGATGATAACATTGATGATTTGCATGTTGAATTGTTAGAAGATGAAATTAAATCATTGAAACTTGAAGTTGATAACTTGAAATCCTCTAAGGTTGAGGAAATGAATGACTTGCATGATGAGTTACTAGTAGAAGAAAACCAATCATTGAAGAGTGAAGTTGAGAAACTCAAGGATATTCTTGGGAAATTCTCAACTAGCTCTAAGACTCTAGACATGATCCTAAATGCCCAAAGGGCAGTCTACAATAGGGCCGGTATTGGTTATCGACCCAAAGAATCCTCATTCGTGTCTTTGATGTCTAGGACTGATATGAGACAATCTAGGACACCCAAGGTTCAAAAGAAGGTGGTCAAGGCATGGGTGCCTAAGTCTTGTTTAGTTGATGCTTTAGGTCCCAAGGTTTGGGTACGTAAAACTTCTATTTTTCGAATTGTGTAGGTTATGATTGAGGGGGAGTATCTATCAACTTGGTTCGTTGAGAGTGGATGCTCCAAACACATGACCGGGGATAGATCATTGTTTACCACATTTCACAAGAAAAGTAGAGGTAATGTTTCATTTGGTAACAATGGTAGTCTTAAGGTCATAGGAATAGGAGACATTCAAATATCCGAATGTCTTAGAATCTCAAATGTCCTTCTAGTCAAGGGGATGAAATTTAATCTCCTAAGTGTGAGTCAATTGTGTGACACGGGTTACACAATTGACTTCCAACCAAGTCAATGTCTAGTTAGACAACATGACACCTTGGACACAGTACTAGTAGGAACAAGAGTAGACAATATTTATCAAGTTTCATTTAAAAGTGCTACTAATGTTTCTGCTAAGTGTTTCATATCAAAAGAAGAAGAGTCCACCCTTTGGCACCGAAGGCTACCTCATGTGAACATGAAGAACATCCAGAAGTTGACCAACAAGAGATTGGTTCGTGGCTTACCAAGCATCAAGTATGAGAAAGACAAACTTTGTGATGCATGTCAAATGGGTAAGCAAACAAAATCTGCACATAAAGGTAAAAGCGTTGTAAGTACTTCTACTGCATTAGATTTACTTCACATGGATCTATTTGATTGTAGTACTATCATATCACTGAATGGAAGTAGGTATTGCTTTGTGATCATTGATGATTTCACTAGATATACATGAACTTACTTTTTAAAATATAAGGACTAAACCTTAGATGTTTTCATTTCCTTTTGTAGAAGAGTTGAAAATGAAAAATCATTAACAATTAAGACAATTAGAAGTGACCATGGAGGCGAATTTCAAAATCAAAGGTTTTTAGAATTTTGTCAAGATAGAGGTTATAGACATGAGTTCTCTACTCCTAGAACACCACAACAAAATGGTGTTGTAGAGAGGAAGAACCGTGTTCTACAAGAGGCTACACGAAGCATGCTTAATGAGTACTAACTCCCGAGTTACTTATGGGCTGAAGCTGTAAATACAGCTTGTTATGTGCAAAACCGGGTTCTCATCCATAGATTTCTAGGTAAGACTCCCCATGAACTTTGTGTTGGATCGGGTTGGTCCGGCTAGAGGGGGTGAATAGACGGAAACGAAATATGAAATGGAAGGCACTCGTCTTTAAAAAAAACTTGGTCGCAACTAAGAACATTGCTTCCAAGGCAGTGGACGCTCAATTAAAATCTCCTTGTGGTGGAGAAGCCTTACAATAAAAGCACACTAGACTATAGAGAGAGTTACAATAGAATTGAATTACTTTGAATCTAAATCTCTAAACCTATTTATAGATTGAGTGATATGATCTTGATCGTTGATACAAGATTGAGTTGCATCTTGATCGTAGATCTAAGATTATCTCAACCAGATTTTAAACTCTAAGTTTTGACTTTAATCGGCTTTAATCCGATTGCTTTGTAAGTCGATCCTTTTGTGATCCACGCTTCAACGGCTCCTTTAAACTTGATAAGTTTTGACTTCTTCATCCACGCTTCAACGGCTCCTTTGAACGCTTCCCTCCACGTGTGCTTGGGATCAACTTTTCACCAACGCTTCTCAAGTCTTTGACAAGTTTTGCTTCATCTTGATCTGATATGTTTTGACTCAACAGCCACGTGTGGATTTAACAAAGCTTTTAATTAAAAGCTTTAATTAAAAGCTTTATCACTATTTTTCAAAAAGCCGTTTTATAAAAGCTTTAATTAAAAGCTTTTATAAAAGATGTCGCGCCCGTCTTGATCCAAGTCCAAGTCAAAGGCAACTTGACTTTTCGTAAATAGATCTTCTGGGTGATTTCTGACCAATCGGAATTAGGCTCACCCGAACCCGACTCCGACCTTTCGCCCCTCGAGCGTGCTTCCTTCCGGCTTCTCGTCCCTCGGACGTCGCGCACGTCCTTCGTGGTCCACCGGCGTACTCTTCCGCAACTTTCGCGTCCCTCAGATTGCACCGAGCCCGTCGGCCCACTTCCCCGCGCAATCCTTCTCATCCGCTGCGTCTTACGCTCGACTTCCTCCGTACCTAAGTCCCTGCACACTTAGCAGAGGGATTAAAACCAACAGGACCTAACCTAACTTGGTTGATCACATCAAAACTAACCGGGGCACCAACAATCTCTCCCTTTTTGATGTGTATCAACTCAAGTTTAGTTAGGGATAAACAACCAACAAAAAATATTGTAACAGAATTAAACATAAAAAAAATTTTGCAATCATATACACAACCTCCCCCTGAACATAAACTACTCTCCCCCTTTGATCACAGCAAAATGGGACAAAAAAATAGGGAAGGAAAAATATAAATTTCACTTAAATTTTTTTGTTTTTAATTCATACAAATTATTAAAAAAACTTAATAAATTCAAGTACAAAAAAATATTAGTCAATTTTATTTTTCATAAATACCAGAAAATTAATTCAATATTAATTTTGGGACCCAAAATAAATTTTCATCTACGGGGTTAATCAAAAACTGTGGAGGAATATAATTTCTAGGAATTTTTCTAAGTTGGCCCCTATGATTTTTAATATACCAATTCAGATTTTTAGGATAAAAATTCTTTTTAATTCTTAAACATGCAATATCATTTTCTAATTTCTCCACTAAATTCTTCAAATTTTCATTTTTTGTTTTCAGTTGGTCGGATAGAACAGATGAGCATACAGTGCTAAATCTTTCTTTTAACTCAGAGTTTTCTATCTCCAATTTATTCATCGACTTAAGCATGGATTTTATTACTGAGTAGATTCGAGCAGGTGGAAGTAGACATACCTCACTTACCGGGTCGGTTTCGAAGTTAGGATCTTCCTCTTCATTGCTGCTTTCTCCCGAGGTGCTTTCTTCATCTTCGTCTTGGTGGCTTGCCATCAGTGCAAGTCCGACGAACTCTCCGGCTTCCGATTCATCTGACGAGGTCTCGTCCCAGGTGGCTTTTAGTGCCTTTTTCTTCTTTGGCTGGTTCTTGAGTTTAGGGCACTGATCTTTAAGGTGTCCCTCCTCATTGCAGTTGTAGCATCGGACCGTTCGTTTTTTCTTTCTCTGCACCCTTTTTGAGCGGTTAGTATTAATGTATTTACATAATTTTCTTACCGCTAGTACTGTTTCTTCATCATCCGCTGAAGATTCTTCGTCGAGTTGGATCTTCCTTGTTTTTAGCGCAATATTGTCAGCTTTCCTGTTCTTTTCTACAAAGCGTGATTCGTGAAGTTCCAAAGTAGAAAACAACTCTTCTAAAGTACTTATTTCTAGATTTTTTGAAATATAATATGCATCGATTACCGAGGTCCATTCCGGGGTTCTCGAAAACGAGTTTAGAGCGTACCTTTGAGCATCGCGGTTAGTTACCTTTTCTCCGATATTTTCGAGGCTTGTGATTAGTTCTTTTACCTTTGCATGTAATCTCGTAACAGATTCTCCGTCTTCCATCCGTAGATTAGTCAGTCGGCTTCGAAGAACATCTCGTCGCGTAAGTTTTGCTTCCGAGGTTCCTTCGTGCAGTTTCAAGAACTTTTCCCAAAGTTCCTTCGCCGATTCGTACTTACCGATCCGGTTCACATCTTGCTCTGGAAGGACGGTCAGCAGATGAAATTCTGCCTTTCCATTTGCTACAGCATCAGCTTGTTCCTTTTTATTCCAAGAATCAGGATCCTTGATCTTTTCTTCATTGTCTTTGGGAGCTGCATAGCCATTTTTCATAATAATTAATAATTCATAATCTGTAGTAAAAAAATACCTGCATCTTCCGTTTCCATGCCGCGAACTCCCCCTCAAATTTAGGCGGGTATATTGCTGGTCCAACCATCTTAAAATTTGCTACAGTTGGCGGTTAGTCCTTCTGCGACGGCCTGGCTCTGATACCACTTGTTGGATCGGGTTGGTCCGGCTAGAGGGGGTGAATAGACGGAAACGAAATATGAAATGGAAGGCACTCGTCTTTAAAAAAAAACTTGGTCGCAATTAAGAACGTTGCTTCCAAGACAGTGGACGCTCAATTAAAATCTCCTTGTGGCGGAGAAGCCTTACAATAAAAGCACACTAGACTATAGAGAGAGTTACAATAGAATTGAATTACTTTGAATCTAAATCTCTAAGCCTATTTATAGGTTGAGTGATATGATCTTGATCGTTGATACAAGATTGAGTTGCATCTTGATCGTAGATCTAAGATTATCTCAACCAGATTTTAAACTCTAAGTTTTGACTTTAATCGGCTTTAATCCGATTGCTTTGTAAGTCGATCCTTTTGTGATCCACGCTTCAACGGCTCCTTTAAACTTGATAAGTTTTGACTTCTTCATCCACGCTTCAACGGCTCCTTTGAAATCACACATGTGATTAAAAAAACTTTAATTAAACTTCTTCATCCACGCTTCAACGGCTCCTTTGAACGCTTCCCTCCACGTGTGCTTGGGATCAACTTTTCACCAACGCTTCTCAAGTCTTTGACAAGTTTTGCTTCATCTTGATCTGATATGTTTTGACTCAACAGCCACGTGTGGATTTAACAAAGCTTTTAATTAAAAGCTTTAATTAAAAGCTTTATCACTATTTTTCAAAAAGCCGTTTTATAAAAGCTTTAATTAAAAGCTTTTATAAAAGATGTCGCGCCCGTCTTGATCCAAGTCCAAGTCAAAGACAACTTGACTTTTCGTAAATAGATCTTCTGGGTGATTTCTGACCAATCGGAATTAGGCTCACCCGAACCCGACTCCGACCTTTCGCCCCTCGAGCGTGCTTCCTTCCGGCTTCTCGTCCCTCGGACGTCGCGCACGTCCTTCGTGGTCCACCGGCGTACTCTTCCGCAACTTTCGCGTCCCTCAGATTGCACCGAGCCCGTCGGCCCACTTCCCCGCGCAATCCTTCTCATCCGCTGCGTCTTACGCTCGACTTCCTCCGTACCTAAGTCCCTGCACACTTAGCAGAGGGATTAAAACCAACAGGACCTAACCTAACTTAGTTGATCACATCAAAACTAACCGGGGCACCAACATTTTGTTTTGGAAAACCACCTACGGTTAAACATCTTCGGGTGTTTGGTTGTAAGGTGTTCATTCTAAACACCAAGGATCATCTTGGAAAGTTCACGACTAAGGCTGATGAAGGAATACTAGTCGGGTACTCCTTGGTTAGTAAAGCCTATCGAGTCTACAACAAGAAGTCTAGACTAGTTGAAGAATCTTCTGATGTTGTCTTTGAAGAAATTCCAAAAGTCAATGGTCAACCAGAAGATGAAGTCCAATTCGAACTTAGGAGACTAAGTTTGAATGAAAGTCCAAATGTTGTTGATGGTGATGAATCCGATGACGGTGAGCCTAGACAATTCATAGATCAACCGGATCCTGAGGCTGAACTTGTGTCTAGTGAACCTAGTCATGAAGCACCCCAACACCAAGGCAAACTAGATTAACCTCTAGTCATCCCCAAGACCAAATTGTTGGAAACATCCATCATGGGGTTAGAACTAGATCATTCTTCTGGAATGAGGCTAATGAAGTTGCCCTAATTTCTGAAATCGAACCTAGAAAAATTGATGAAGCATTAAATGATCCCGATTGGATCATTGCAATGCAAGATGAACTAGGTCAATTTGAAAGGAGTCAAGTTTGGGACTTAGTCCCTAGACCTAAGAAGACCACCATTATTGGAACCAAATGGGTCTTCAAGAACAAATTAAACCATAAGGGAGAAATCATTAGAAACAAGGCACGCTTAGTAGCCAAGGGCTATAGTCTAGTTGAAGGCCTTGATTATGATGAGACCTATGCTCCCGTGTCACGATTAAAATCCATTCGATTGATGCTTTCATTTGCAGCTCATCGTGGCTTCAAATTATATCAAATGGATGTCAAATCGGCCTTTCTAAATGGTTTAATTAGAGAAGAGGTCTACGTCGAACAACCTCCGGGGTTTGAGAGTTCTGAATTTCCAAACCACGTGTTCAAGCTCAAAAAGACACTTTATGGCCTTAAACAAGCACCCCGGGCTTGGTATGAGCGGTTGTCGACGTTCCTAATTGAGAAGGGCTTCGTTAGAGGCCAAATAGACCCTACACTATTTCTACGCAGAGATAGTGACAATATTTTTGTAGCCCAAGTATATGTCGATGACATAATTTGTGGCTCAAACAATAGGGGCTATTTAAATGAGTTCATTGGACACATGGAGAGTGAGTTTGAAATGAGTCTAGTGGGAGAGTTGACTTTCTTCCTTGGACTTGAAATCAAGCAAACTCGCGATGGTATCCATGTGCACCAATCAAAGTATACACAAGAAATGCTTCGAAAATTCAACATGAGTGATTCAAAAGAAGTAACCACTCCTATGGCTACAAACACAAGATTAGACAATGATGAGAGTGGTAAACCCGTTGATTTGACTCAATATCAAAGCATGATAGGTAGTTTGCTATACCTCACAGCTAGTCGATCGTATATTCTATTTGCTGTGGGTATGTGCGCTAGGTATCAAGTATGTGCCAAGGAATCTCACTTAATCGCTGTTAAGCGAATTTTGAGGTATCTCAAAGGCACAATTGGAGTCGGTCTATGGTACCCCCGTACCGAATCATTTGACTTAATTGGCTATACAGATTCCGACTACGCTGGATGTAAGTTGGACCGGAAAAGCACAAGTGGGGGTTGCCAATTCTTAGGTTCGTCCTTAGTAAGTTGGTCAAGTCGGAAGCAACACTGTGTTGCTCTCTCCACGACCGAGGCAGAGTATATTGCTATGGGAGAGAGCGTATCACAATTGTTGTGGATGATACATACTTTAGAGGACTATGGATTGAGTTACAAGGGTGTGCAAGTATTATGTGATAACATTAGCACAATTAACCTAACCAAGAATCCAGTCCATCATTCTAGGACCAAACACATTGAGGACCATCATTCTACGTCACCACTTCATTAGGGATCATGTAGCTAGGGGAGATATTGTACTCTCACATGTAGAGTCCAAATCAAACCTAGCTGACATTTTCACTAAACCACTCCCCAAAAATGAGTTTAGTTTCCTAAGAAGGGAGTTGGGAATGTGTCGTGCTTTATGAATTTCAAAATGCTTTCAAACCCTTCATGATTATTTCGAAATTATTGGGAAACAATTGGGTAACTTTGGGGACATCTCACACAAACTATAATGTTTAACAAAATGCTTTTGTTTGCTAGATATAGGGTGAGATGTTAGGATCAACTGAATTTCTCAAAATGTCAATGCATCCCTTGAGAAATTAAGTTGACGAGATAATGATCACTTCGGTGACCAAGTATGGGGAAAACCATTGCATAACATATGTGTATATGGCTCCATGATCATACTTGGACATTCCAATCAAGGAAACTTGATTGGAAAAACTAGAATTTGAAACAAAACTTGATTGAATTTGCTTGAATGATTGTTGATTGAGTTTGACTCCACTTGGGTGGAGCAAAGTGATTGTTGAACCTATAAGGATCTTTGATCCTTGTTCAGGGATCAATTTTAGTCATGAGATCATGTCCAAGTTTGATAAACTTCATCAGATCTCGATTGGAAAAATTCTGAAAATCTGAAACTGAATGTTTCAGATCAAATCTGGGAGTTTCAGGAACCCTGATCGGTCACCCGACCGATCAGGCGTAGGGCTGATCGGTCCCCGGACCGATCTGGCTCCACTCTGCAACGATCGGTCCACAGACCGATCAGAGGGGTTTCAGTGACTTCATGAAATCTTGATCAACCTTACTGAGCCAGCCTGGGTCGGTCCCCGGACCGATCTGGCACCCTCTGGTGATCGGTCCGCAGACCGATCAGGGGGCTCACAAGTTTCTCTCCGAACCATACTGTTCGTGTCCTGATCGATCAGCCGACCGATCAGGAGCGCACCTGATCGGTCACCCTACCGATCAGGCCCAGGTCAGTCCGATCAAGCTATAGCCAGATCGGTCTGGGCGCTATCAGATCGAACGGTGATCCGTTCAAACGCATTAAATTACGGTTGGTGGACCGATCCACCAACCGATTAACTTCGCGAAAAACCCTTCAGTGCCGAACCCTAGCGCCGAAAACCCTCCCACCTGTGCAATTTTTGTGTCGTACGAAAGCTCTCCAGTGCTTTCTTCTTCCTCGAGAGAGTCTCCGCGCGTGCAGTCCTGAGGAGTTCTTCCGGGCTCTGTTTTCTTCCAGCTTCCAGCGACGTTTTCTCGCTGAAGGGCCTTCCGATCTCTCTCTTGCACCGGGTTTTCTCCTACACAACCTTGTTTTTCCAACCTCCAAGAACTTCAATGGCACCTAAGTAAGTCTTTGTCTCAGTTTTCCTCTCAAATCAGTTCATAGATTATGTTGTGAGGCTAACTTTGTTTTATGCCGTAATTTCTTGTTTTGTGTCATGACCCCTTGATCTGGCCGCGACCCATCTATGCCGTCTCTTATCCTTGATCAATTTCACCTATGATTAAAATGTGTTCTTTTGATCATTGTGTTTTGATTACATTCTCTGATTGGGTCTTACCGTACATGATCAAATTGGTCTGATCTTGTTCATGTGATTACTTTTTGTATGATCAACTCTTGAATTGTTGTGATTCGACCTATATTTGTATCAACATTGCCCAAAATTGATTAAATCATGTGTCATGATCAATCCAACTCTTTAGAAAATCTTCTAAGGGTAAGGAACCCATGGAGGGCAGCGCAAAGGGGAAAGCCCCTTCTTCCTCTGCCCCTTCCAGAAGGCCACAGCCTTCTTCTAGCTCCCGGTTCCCAAATACGGCTTGTGAACAGGCCTTCCAAGCAAGGACCTTCAAACTATTATCCTGCCCCCCCCCCCCCCCCCCCCCCCCCCCCCCCCCCCCCCCCCCCCCCCCCCCCCCCCCCCCCCCCCCCCCCCCCCCCCCCCCCCCCCCCCCCCCCCCCCTGATCCTGACCGTTCCATTGATCCAAAAAAAAAAAAAAAAAAAATTGACGTCCCTTTTCCTAACTGGAAGTACTGGCCCCTCCGTCATGGAGATTATCCACTTTCTACAATCTGAAAAAAAAAAAAAAAAAAAAAAAAAAAAAAAAAACAAACTGGGTTTTCCTTCTTTTCTGGAAAGAACTATCAATAAAGATATCAACCCTCCTTCTCTGGAGTAACCTCTAAAGCTTCTCATAATGAATACAGATTAAGCAAGAGACACTCAGAAGGGAAGCTCACAAGCTTCACAGAAAAAAAAAAAAAAAAAAAAAAAAAAGCCCAGCCAACTTCCCAGTTTCTGTCTTGTTCGCCTCCGCTCTCGCTCCCCGTCTCGCCCTCCCGCCCACCCATCCACCACGACTCACCCTCCCACTGACCCTCTGGCACTCAGTCCACTGGACACTTCCAGCTGAGCTCCGCAGTCACCGCGCTTCGTCAGTTGCAGTTGCGCCAGCCGAATAAAAAAAAGATCCAAGCAAGAAATCTCATTGACCTCTGAGTTTGAATCACTTTATACAAATAAAGACTAGCAAATAAAAGAAAATCAGAAAAAAAAAAAAAAACAAATAAAAAAGTTCTGTTGCAGACATCAGGGAGGCCTGATCGCCCCCCCCCCCCCCCCGACTCACCAGCCACACTCCTCCTGATCTCACCAACCATCAGGCTCCTCCTGACTCACCAGACCATCAGCTCCGCTGATCGGTCACCAGACAATCGCTTGATGACAGGACTTTAATCAAACAAATCTCTGATCGTCCCGACCTCTGACCTGATTAGCAACTCACCACGTTCGCCCCTGCGCACCAGACCGATCAAGCTTGCGTAGTGCACCCTCCCTGACTCACCAACCATCCATCGCGATCGGTCCCGACTATCCCGAGACTGCTCCTGATCCCAGACCGATCCAGGGACTCAACCTAGCCCTCCAGCTAGGATTTCATCCACCTAGCCCTCCAAGCTAGGGACCTGACCCTCCAAGTCAGGATTTCATCCAACTAGCTTCACTCACTAGGACTGGCTTCATTCACCAGGGTTTTCACCTAACCCTCCAGTTGGACTTTTCACCTAACCCTCCAAGTTGGACTTTTCACCTAGCCCTCCAAGCTAGGATTTTCACCCAACCTTCCAAGTTAGGACTTTTCCACACCTAGCCCTCCAAGCTAGGACTTGGCTTCACTCACCAGGATTTCTTCTAACCTGGCTTCACTCACCAGGACACGGCTTCACTCACCGGATTCCACCACCTGACTTCACCACCAGGACCCGGCTTCACTCACCGGATTCCAACACCTGCTTCACTCACCAGGACCCGGCTTCACTCACCGGATTTCCAACACCTGGCTTCACTCACCAAGACCCGGCTTCACTCACCGGATTTCCAATCAACCTGGCTTCACTCACCAGGACCCGGCTTCACTCACCGGGATTTCCAATCAACCTGGCTTCACTCACCAGGACCCGGCTTCACTCACCGAGATTTCCAATCACCTGGCTTCACTCACCAGGACCCGGCTTCACTCACCGGGATTTCTCCACACCTAACCCTCCAAGTTAGGACTTTTCACATGCCAGCGTGCGATCTCCCGATCCACCTGGACTTAATCCAAATTCAACCAAACTTGAATCAAACTTAAATTGGTGTCAAACACCAAAACAACAATCAGGGTCAGACTGCATCAACAGCACGGTCTACATGCCATTTGATCATGTCAGTACTGACTGGCTTATGTCAGTTGGTGTTGATGTCACCAAAGGCAGGACCGTGCCCATGGTCTGACAGGACTGTCGGCTCGGTCGGCGGACTTTTGCGAAATCTGGCATTATTATTCGTGAGCGCGATGGAGCCTTAGTATGGAAGGATGGGAGAGGACTTGGTGACCTACCTGGGGGAGCACCACATTTTCAGGCACCACCCGAGGCTGCTGCACTACATGAGGCTCCTGCTGTTGACGCCGAGTGCGACTATGAGCCTGACCCAGATCTACGATGGCAGATCTCCGAGCTGGATCGGATCCTCCAGCAGGATATTCATTTGAGGGAGCTCCATCGAGAGGAGGCCCGCTCGGATTTTCGTTCCTTTGATCGCCGATTGACCGGCGTAGAGTCTACTGTCTCTGGCGTCCAGGCATTGCAGCAGACTTGGTACGCAAAGTGGCGCCGCCATACATTTCCAGGAGATGCCCCTTCGGGCAGTGCTGCACCAGGGTCTGTGGATGCCACGGTGGATGACCTCATGTACGATGACGACCCCCCCCCCCCCCCCCGCTGACGTTTGAGCTTGGATGTCTGCTGCCTCTTCTCATGATCTGTGTCCTTGACCGTCTTTGGTCTGTGTGACTTTTGGGTTGTATGCCCCATGACTTGCTTATTGTGGTCTTGCACCACACGTATCTGGATTTCGATGCATTTGTCTTGCATCGTGTGATTTCTCTGGCTATTTTATGACTTATTTCTTCTAACTTTGATGCATGTTTTATCCTACTTTAGTTGCCTATTGTTGATGCTATGAGTACTATCTACGTATTTGATCCATAGCTATCTTCATGCTTATGATGTCATGCTCGTATGATACATATGCTTGTTTTATCATGCCTATATCGTTTTGTCATATGTATTCATATGCTTATCACAAATCAAATTGGTGTTTTGGGTTACCTCTAGGGTTGAGGGGGAGTATAGTTTAAACTTAACAGCCCCTCTAGACCCCTTTTCGGTGTTCGACAAAGGGGGAGAGTGTTGGATGGTTAAGTTTAGGATGATCATGTTGTAGGAGGAGGATCTGGATTCCCCTATGATTCTAAATTTGAAAAACTTGATTGAGAATCCCTAAACTTAAAATCGGGTTGTCAAACAACAAAAAGGGAGAGATTGTTGATTCTGTCTAGCCCTGATTGTTGTTTTGGTGTTGACACCGATTTTAGTTTAGGTGGATAATTATGATGATTATGATTAAGTCCTGGTCGAGGATCAGGCATGGTATGGAAAATCCTAGCTTGGAGGGCTAGGTGTTGGAAAATCCTAACCTAGAGGGTTAGGTGTTGAAAATCCTAACTTGGAGAGCTAGGTGTGTGAAAAGTCCTAATTCGGAAGAGGTGGGTGAAAAGTTCTAGCTTGGAGGGCTAGGTGAAAAGTCCTAACTTAGAGGGTTAGGTGCAAATTCCCATCTTGGAGAATTAGGTGAAAAAGTCCTGGCTTGGAGGGTCAGGTCCTAGCTTGGAGGGCTATGTTTGGAAAAGTCCTAATCCGGAAGAGTTGGGTGAAAAGTCCTAGCTTGGAGAGCTAGGTGAAAAGTCCTAACTTGGAGGGTTAGGTGCAAATTCCCAACTTGGAGGGTTAGGTGAAAAATCCTTAGCTTGGAGGGCTAAGGTGGATGAAACCCTAGCTTGGAGGGCTGGGTTGGAGCCCCTGGATCGGTCTGGTGACCGATCAGGGAGTTGGCACGGTGCTCCTTCGTGGATCGGTCTGGTGACCGATCCAGCGATGACTGATCGGTCTGGTGACCAATTAGGGGATATTCGTTTCACCCACTGATTGACTCCTGATCGGTCGGGTGACCGATCAGGGAGCGAACAGTGAGGTTGAGTTCCCTTGCTGAACTACTCCTGATCGGTCTGGTGACCGATCAGGATCACTGTGCAGATCGTTCTGGAGAACGATCCAGCTTCGCGGGTTCCTCACTAAGATCGATCAGGACGGTGCCTGATCGGTCTGGTCATGATCTGATCGGTCTGGTGACCGATCAGGAGACTCTCTGATCGGTCAGGTGACCGATCAGGAGGTTTGGACTGCGAAACTCAGAAATCGCCTAAATTAGAGGTGGATCGGTCCGATGATCGATCCACAACCTGGGATCGGTCTGGTGATCGGTCCAGGAGAATCTCAAAGAAATCACGATTTCTGATTGAGCGTTGGGGATCGATCAGGACGGAGCCTGATCGGTCTGGTGACCGATCAGGAGGCTCTCTGATTGGTCTGGTGACTGATCACTTTAATTCAAATTGCACTGTCAGGCGCTCTGATCACGCCTGACCATATCCGATTCTCTGTTGTTTACATCTAATACTTGATTTACTGTGTGATATGCTGCTCTAACACTCTGATTAAGCTGCAGGTGACAGGGGAGGATTCAATCACTCAAGGAGAAGTCAATGGAGGCTTTCCTTGGAGCAGGTTTGTCCATTCTCCATTTCAAGTTGCAACGGCTGAAGCTGCAGACTAAGCTGCTGACTGGAGCATGGCTGAGGGGAGCTCAGGAAGTCCAGGGAGGGTTCAGTGATAGCTGTTGTTGGCAGGGAAGCAGCTGGAGGCTGCAGGAGACTGTCACCTGATGCTGAGTGGAGAAACAAAAAGGGTGGAAGAAGGCTTCGTGGAAGTAGAGTTCGAATACTGGTTTCTTACCGCGCCTTGTGTTTCTCCACAACTTGCTTGTTGTGTTCCTGAAGTTGTCATCACCTTGAGCAAGCGATTGCATTCTTGAAGCAACCATCCATTACTTGAGCGCTTGAAGGAGAGAACAAGAAGCTTGGAGTCCGACAACGGGAAGACACGAGGAAGGGTTTCTTGCGTGAGATCGCCGCTGGGTGGAGCTCAGGAAAGCTTGCAATGTTCTTGTCATTGCTGGGTGCTTGAGTAAGATCTTTCTTGTTGTTTCATTGAGCTTAAACATTTATCTGTGATTGAAACGCTGTGGAGAGGTTTCTGTTGGAGCAATCGGCCCTAAGATGGTCCGGAGTGACCATGAGTTTTGATGTTTGGGCAAAGGGTTTAAGTTAGGTTTACCCTTGTATTTGATATGCGTATGTTGAGTGTGCAGGTTGTACAGGTTACGCATATGGACCTGACTGGACGACCTCAGTACGGTGAAGGATGGCATGGAGGCCAGCTGGAGGCTGGCGTGCACATCTGAGGGACCATGGAGTGTAGAGACGATGAGCTGATGGGCGCGGACTTCGAGGCGTACGTGAAGGGTGGCATGGAGGCAAGCTGGAGGCTTGCGTGCGCATCCGAGGGACGAGGACCGAAGATGAAGAGGGCGCGAAGGCAACAGTCGAGGCTGCGGAGGAGGAGTCAGTCGAGTCGTGAGGGTACGAGTGCAGAGTGATTGTACTCGGGAAATCCTAGGGGTTGAGTGCGGAGTGGAATGTACTCGGGAAGGGAAATCCTAAGTGAGTGAGTAGGGCAGTCGACTGCCCTTGGGGCAGTCGACTGATAAAACTCACAGAAGGGTTTTGGCCTGGGACCAGTCGACTGCCCTAGGGGCAGTCGACTGGTAGGTGGCTGGTGAGCTGGCAAATTCGAACGTTGGGAGTGTCAACAGTCGAATTTGGCTGGCACCAGTCGACTGCCCTGGGGGCAGTCGACTGGTAGCGAGAAATCAGCCCCGAGTCCTATTTAAAGAGGACCTCGTGGTGGCTGAGTTTCTTGACGAAACTTGTCTTGGTTAAGGGCAAGTTAGTAGTCTTCATGTCCAAAGCTTTGTTTGGTGTTGTGGTGAGGTTTCTCCACCCACAAGGAGCGACACGTGATAGCCGGAGGTTATCCGGGGTTTGATCCGTCGAAGGATTGTTGGATTAGTCACCCGGCCGGGGTGGATACCAACTAAATCAAGTTGTTAGCGTTGTTTGGTTTGTTTTTGTATATTCCGCTGTGCTACTAACAACGCAGGAACAAGGGGGTTCGGAAAATCGCCATTCACCCCCCCTCTAGCGTACGGAACGATCCTAACAATTGGTATCAGAGCGAAGGACCGCTCTTGATCGGACTAACCGCCGAGGGAGCAACCGCTAGAGGTGAAAAATCATGGAAGATAAACTTGGGGACAACATCTACACCCCACCGCCCTACGACAACGAAGATTTCGATTTTTGGCGGGCGAGGATGAAGAATTGGCTTAGCATGGAATGGGAATGCATGGTCATGCTAGAAGAGTCATTCGAAGTCCCAAATGACAAGCATGGAAAGAAGCTTCGTCCCAGAAATTGGACTCAAGAGCAACAAGACTACTCTAGTGCAAACAAGAAGGTAATAGATATATTAATTGATGTTTTGCCTAACAATGTCTTGAGTGGTGTAGGGACATATGAAAATGCGTGCGAATTATGGAGCAAAATAGAAGATTTTCATAAGAACACCATCCAAGCTAAGTCAAAAGAAGATTCCAATGAAGTGAGCCTCATGATTCAAGAAGAGAAGAGAAATGAGTCATCCACTTCATCAAGTGAAGTGTCAACTTCTTCAAGTGAGGAGGGGGAGCTAAGTGATAGATCATCGACCTCCTCAAGAGAAGAAGAAGAAGAGGTCACCACCTCAAGGATTGAGGGGGAGGAGAGACCCTCATCTACACATGATCAAGAGGAAGCCTCCACATCGTCAAAAGTTGAAGAAGTAGTCAACCTAGCATCGACCTCCACCAAAGCCAAGAGAAAGGACCACATTACATGCTTTGGGTGTAATGAAAAGGGGCACTACAAGGACAAGTGCCCAAAAGGTAAAAGAGAGGTAACTTCTAAACCCGGGTCCATTCGATTTGAATCTAACATAAATTGTAGGAATGGAGGAGCCCAAGAACGGAGGAAGGAGATTAGATGCTTTACATGTGGAGAGTTGGGGCACTTTCACACCAAGTGTCCTAGAAAAGGTGAGCTAAAGAAGATGGAAAATCTAAGAAGGTGGGAAAAAGAAGAAAGAAGGAAGAGAAGAAGCTCACAACAAGGAAGGACTACAAGTGTAAGGGAGGTACCCTCTAACCCTAGTTTAAAAACAAATTTGATTTCAAGTTCTTCTTTACATTTCAAGAATCATGTTAATTACCCACCCATGCATGCTAGAACTCATGAGAATTGTTTATTTGTGCATAATCATGGATTTAAGTACAATGATAGGACTAAGGATAACAAGGTAGATCATAACCCTAAGAAAAACATGCATCATGATAGACCTAAGACTTGGGTACCTAAGGATCAAGGCATTGACCCCAAGAAGGGGAGACAAATGCCTAAGAAAATGGATAGGTCTAGGAATGTCCAAAGTGGACATATGGAATCCAAGGTTAGAGGGCTAAAACGGGAAAATCAAGCCTTAAGAGCAAGGCTTGATACTTTAGAGAAGACCCTAGAGAGATTCACTATTGGATCTAAGGGTTTGATATGGTGTTGGGTTGTCTAAAACCCAACAATGATAGATCGGGTCTAGGATACCGATCTAGGGTCTCCCATGCCAAGGAAAAGAGATATGCTAGGGTAGCATATGATTATGGCAAGAAGGGAGAGTGCAAGAATGGCAAGGGAATGCCATCAAAAGGAAAGGAAAAGGTCTTAACTAAGGATAAGGGGTCCAAGATTAAGAGGGTTGAGTTCGTAGGCCAAGAGTCATCGGAGGTTCACCGGTGTGGTTTAGCATTTGTTGAGTCACCTAGGGAGGTGGCTAGGGCTAAAAGCTCAAGGGAGAGCTCTAGAAGCCTTTGGGATATATGGTGAATTAACCTTAGGAGGGGTGCTCCTAGTGGTCTAGATGGACCATGGAGTGTGCCAAAAGAATTGGAGACGGACTTGAGTCTCAATGCTTGGGTTTTGGCACGGTGTTTTTGAGATTCATGCATGAAAATATGACATTGGGGTCATATTGCATGAAAAGTGGTTTTTGGTGTGTAATTGCCATGTAAATCAATGCTAGGGATGCATTGTGGGGTGGCATGGGCAAAGACATTAAGAGGAAACAAAAATTAGGACTTTATGTCAAGGTTCTATTGAACTTTTTAGTTAGTTTTGGGTTTTGTGTCAAACTTGGGAATGGTGATAGATACATTTTGGAATGTATTTTTCCCAAGTAGATATGGGTACCACAAACCTCTCCACAAAATTTGGGAATTTTTGAAGATTTGTGGATTTTTTGGCGCATTTCTGAAGTACGTCAGAAATGCTGAAATTTCAGACTTTCAGAGTATCAGTCGACTGCCATTTTGGCAGTCGACTGGTCAAGGCCAATTTTTGTATCAGCAGCTTGTTTGGTGTTCAAATGATGCAAAACAAGTGTATGGGGGGCTAGTATACATTGTTTATGATCATTGGGGATTAAAAGAACCGATAATTGGGATATTATTGGGTCTTTTTGATGTATGGCAAAGGGGGAGAGATGTTGGGTTTAATTTGGGAAACCAAACTTACCTTTGCTAGAAACCCTAGGTTTAGGGGGAGTTGAGACTAAGGGGGAGCATGGTTGCTCCACTTGTGGCGTAAGGGGAACCTTGGAGAGGTTCTTAAAAAGCCTTTGTAAGTCCAATGTAGGGGGAGCTTGGGAGAAGCTTTAAAAAGCCCGTTTTGGTGAAAATTCCTAACTTGGGAAGTTAGGTGTGAAAAAGTCCTAACTTGGAGGGTTAGGTGTGGGATGCCTTGGGATAGGATCCACTTTTGCATTGCATATGCATTATTTTTGCTATTTGACTACTATCTTGTTTCCCTAACTTAAACGTATTGCCAAACATCAAAAAGGGGGAGATTGTTGGAGCAATCGGCCCTAAGATGGTCCGGAGTGACCATGGGTTTTGATGTTTGGGCAAAGGGTTTAAGTTAGGTTTACCCTTGTATTTGATATGCGTATGTTGAGTGTGCAGGTTGTACAGGTTACGCATATGGACCTGACTGGACGGCCTCAGTACGGTGAAGGATGGCATGGAGGCCAGCTGGAGGCTGGCGTGCGCATCTGAGGGACCATGGAGTGCAGGGACGATGAGCTGATGGGCACGGACTTCGAGGCGTACGTGAAGGGTGGCATGGAGGCAAGCTGGAGGCTTGCGTGCGCATCCGAGGGACGAAGACGGAAGATGAAGAGGGCGCGAAGGCAACAGTCGAGGCTGCGGAGGAGGAGTCAGTCGAGTCGTGAGGGTATGAGTGCAGAGTGATTGTACTCGGGAAATCCTAGGGGTTGAGTGCGGAGTGGACGGTTTTTTTAAAGATAAATAAAAAATAAAGATAAATAAATAACTCCCACTGCAATAGTAGTCACCTCCGTAACATTTTCCATGTAGACGGTTTTTTTTTTCTTTAGCCAGTCATTGGGCTTCCTGGAACCCCTGCAAAGAATTGCAGACATGCGTAGTGGCATCCGTATCTACCCACCAGGTACCGGTAGATAACTCCGCTAAGCATGTTACAACGACAAAAGAAAAGAAATAACTTTGTCTTGATAACGGAGACAGTTCGTCTTCTAATGTCCAATTTGCTTACGCGTGAAGCACTTGCCTTTCGGCTTCTTCACGCCAGTCCGATGTCCCTGCAATATAGCTGCCTTCTTGAACCCTCAATGTTTCTTCTTCTTCCTGCCTTTCGGCATAGAAGAAGAAACCCTTTGAGTTACTAAGGCCTGCGAGTTCTGACGAAAAAGCCCCTCTGCCGACTAGAGTTCTCCCAGGAGTTCCCTCAATGTATACTCATGCTTATTCATGTTATAGTTGAGCCGGAACTGCTCAAAACTCCTAGGCAGAGATTGGAGTATTATATCGACCTGGGATTCCCCGTCGATAGATCCTCCAAGAACCTCAATCTCGTTGAGGTGGGTCATCATCTTTAGGACATGATCCCTCACGGGTGTCCCTTCGACCATAGTGGTCGTCATCAGATTCTTCATCGCCAGCTGCCTAGCGGCATGACTCTGGTGCCCGAAAAGCTCCTGAAGGTTCAGCATCATATCACAAGCAGTGAGCATGACCTGATGCTGATGTTGCAATACATTCGACATAGATGCCAGAATGTAACACCGCGCCATCTCATCTGCCTTAACCCATTTCTTGTAATGCTCCTTCTGCCCTTCACCAGAGTTATCGCTAGGCTTATCAGGACATTTTTCGGTGAGTACAAATTTGTACTCTTCAACCGTAAGGACAATGTCAAGGTTTATTTTCCAATCTATATAGTTGGGGCTAGTAAGTCTATTTTCCTTAAGTATTGTAGCTAGTGGGTAAAAGGTTATTTTGAAAATCCTGAGAATCACAACTCACACTACTTTAGAAATCGAAAATAAATTGATTCCTCACAACAATAAATTTTCGAAATCAACCAACACCTCTAAACACCGAGAAATTCGCATGCCACGATGGTGTGGACGTATACGAATTTCCACATTCGTAAGAGAAAGTTTTACCCATTCATCTTACTATCTTGTCAACCTAACTTTTTGACAAGTAAGATTAATAGTTGGTCCACTTCGGCTCTGCAAAATAATAGCAGTGACTCCGATGGGGAGGATACTATTATTCGCATCTAAGTGTTCACCATTACACGACACTAAGAAAATTATCTCTGATTATGTGCCTTTCGATGGGGAAGTACACACGCTCTTTAACAATTTTCTATAGTCTTTTCCGACCCTGTGATCCGCAGAACAAGTCCATCCGATGGGGAGGAAGGCACTCAGAGCTGACACGCAGACTTGTTCGCATCACTTAACGAATTGTAATGGAAGCCATGAGACCCTTAGGGTCCCTCTCCCACTTAGTAATTTATCACGAGAAATTTTAATTAGCACATTCACACAACAAACACATAACCAACATATGAAAAATAGAAAATCCTAGATTTTCCAATTTTCATGGCCCTGGTCTCTAATGTGCCTCCAGTCGTGTTGTCACCTCGTCAACCCCGAGGATTTATTAATTACAATAATTTGCAAAACCATTCACACAATCATTATTTGGTCATGACAAGTTGGAATCTCGTGCCTGCAACACAAAGTTAGTCTACGCACATCCACATATCATCCAGCTAAATAAAATGTATGAAAATGCAAAAATTAACTAATCCTCAAACACACAAAGCCGGAAACCTCAGCTCTGATACCCATTGTTGGGTATGGCTTGGTGGGTTTCCTAAGCGGATACCTGGTCGATCCGAGAGACCTATCTATGCCTACGGATTACAAAATTTAATCTGAATAGAGAGTCGTTTCCCATCGACTGTCTCGTGCCGTATCGAACGATTCAAATTGCAACTTAGCCAATTACCAAAATTGGTCTTGCAATTTGCTCGACCGTTCGACCGTGGAAAAGGCGACGAGTTGATCGCCGGCTTTTGTGTTTATGGTCGGGGTCTAGTTAAATAATTATTGACTATGATTCGCAATCAAAATAATTAAATAACAAACATGAAATGACGAGGCAATTGAATAAGGTACAAATAAGAATGAAAGGAGCCAAGGTAGAATATACCTTCCGTTACCTTACGATCTTCTACCGTATGACCCTCCCCTCTTGGACGTCGTGTGTGCGACGATCTATCAAGACCTGTGGCCACCATGTTGATTCCTTCTCCTTGCGCCAACCAATCCCTAACCAAAGGGATGCCGTCGGCCGCTCCTAGGAGATAATCTAAACACAAACCTTACTCGGCAAATTTTTCTACTCTTGAGAAAAATTACATAAATAACTTTTCTCCCTTGAGAAAAATCGCCGCTCCCTCTGAAAGCCACCGAAAGCTTTCTTGCTCACGCTGGGATTAATCCATTGATCATCCTCTCATAAGCACTGCTCCAACACCCCTCCTCCTCCAAGACAAGCGAAGCACCAGAAGATTATGTGAGCAATCTTCTTGCTCCCTTGCACGTCTTCTCCTCCGAACAGCAGCTGAAGCACCACGCAACCCTCTTGCTTCCGGACATTTTCTCCACTGAGGGTAAAAACTTCTCTTCTGCTCCCTTGGAACATGCGCAATCTCTTTGCTCCCTTGGAGCAATTTGCAATTTAATTGCATGCGAACAGTGCTCCATTAGAGCAATTTAATTGCATGAAGCAATTAAATTCTCTTGCACGCAGTGCTCGCTTGGAGCAAATTGCATTTTAATTGCATTTTAATTGCATGCAATCAGTGCTAATTGCAAACGGTGCTCCATTAGAGCAATTTAATTGCATGAAGCAATTAATTTCTCTTGCACGCAGTGCTCGCTTGGAGCAAATTAATTCCGTGGAGAAGAGCAAAAGTTAATTGCATGCGTTGCAATTAATTGGAGAAACGCCTGATTAATTTCTTCCGTTCGGCGCCGCAGAGTGAAACGAGGGTGAGAGAGAGAGAGAGGAGAGAAGAGTTGAGGCTAGGGTTTCTTGTGATCTATTGGATTAATTATCAATTTGGTTCCATGCCACCATGGGGTATTTATAAGGCTACGATATGGACCATGAGGAGGAGTTGGATCTTGACCTGCTAATGAACCCGGTCCATTAATGAGGATCCATTCCACTAAAGGGCCCTCATTGAATTACCTCACCAACCCCCATATTTACATATGGGCTCCACTTATTACAAGTCGTCCATCCTCCCGTGTTTAAGATTTCGAATGCCCGTTAATTAATAAAATTACTGACAATTTAAATTAATTAACTTCTGGATCCTCGACTAGTACCACTCGACCTTATCATCATGCCGGATCAAATCCACCTGCAAGGTTTAGCATGATGAACCTTTCAAGCTCATCAAGGGGGCATCATCAACCTGACTCACCAGGACACGGATTCCGTCAATAATCAACGGCACATCATATTATTAATATTATCTCCCAACTTACCGGGCCTATCAATCTAACAGAATAGATCTCGCCCATTGGTAAATCAAAGAAATAATAGTTAATAATATATGCCCGTTATTATATCGGGATTAAGGGATCGTACTCCATAATAAAGTCTGAGGTCTTATCCAATTATCGAGTCAGTACAAATTGGATAACCTCGTGTTTTGGTCCTGCTCAATGTACTCAAAGCACACTAGTGTAATCCTATAGTCAAGACCAACCACACCTAATTACACTACAACCATTCCGATGGGTTGTCCAATTCCATCTCGGTTGTGGGCCTCTATTTATACTAAGTAAGGAACTGATAATATGATCTTCCGTGTGACACCACACACCATGTTATCTACAATACAAAGTAATTGGACTTCATGCATGTACTAATATAAACAGGCACCTAGTGTTGTTGTGATTCTCTTTTCAAAATAAAGATGTTCATATATATAAAAGAAGCATGTCTTTCAGTATACATATCTAACAATCTCCCACTTATACTTAAAGACTTTGCTGCCCTCAAAATGTCATACATCTGACTCCCTAATCCTCCACATGCCTAAAGCTTTCGCTATCATGGTCTCAGTGAAAAGATCTCCCAGGTTGTCTTCTAATGTAATCCAGGCAACTACAGCTTTTCCTCTCCTGGGAGGTACTTGCGCTCTATGTGTTTACTTGCCTCATGGGCTCGTGATTCCTTCGAGTTTGCAACTGCACCATTTGTTTATCACAACTGAATGCGATATCTCTGAGCAAACCAGGAATCACATCGAAGTCCATCTTGAGGTTCCTGAACCATATAGTTTCCTTTGGTTGTCACAAAGACTGCCACATCCTTAGCTTCCATGGTGGAGTCCATCACGCAGTCGCTGTGTGACACTCCTCCAACTACGGTTCTACCTCCTAAAAGTAAGCACAAAACCCCGAGGAATACTTACGTTTGCCCCTATCCGACTGGAAGTCTGTATCCGTATAACCCATAGGGAATTGGTCTGCCCGGTAAACCAGCTTATAATCCTTAGTCCTTCTCAGGCACTAATATAAGCTTTTACCGCAATCCAATTTCCTTGACCTGGGTTACTCTGATATCTACTAGCCATGCCCACGGCAAAGCAGATATCCGGTTTCGTTTTTAGCATACAAGAGGCTACCTATAGTCGATGCTAAAGGAACCGTCATTACCTGCTCTATCTGATTTGATAATCTAAATATATCTCCTTAGATAGAGTAGCTCCACAACTGAAAAGTACAAAACTTTTCTTGGAGGTTTCCATGCTAAAACGAGTTAAGACACTATCACTATATGAAGCTTGGGATAAGCACAACATCCTTCTCTGGTGATCCCTTAGAACTTTGATTACCAAGGATGTGTCATGCTTCTCTTAAGTCCTTCATATAAGCTGTTTGGACGACCATACCCTTATGTCTGATAAAACTTTGTCATTGTTGCCAACTAACAAAATATTATCTACGTATAGTACAAGAACACCACTACGTTTTCGTCACAATTCTTACATACACAAATCTCATCTGTCCTTTGAACAAATCCATATAACTGGATTTATCTCTTCAAAGCGGGCGTTCCTTGTCATAGGTCTAGGGATCATGATTCATGGTCGCCAGGGATCAAGTCCAAAGACTCTCCCAAGAACATGAATTCTGTAGGTTGACTAACAACGCTCCCACTATGACAGGGCACTACCTGTGTATCTTCTGTGATACGCGGTGCAGTGACTTGTGGTATTTCTTCTTGTACAGTTGGTACTAAGGTCAGAACATTCCCTCTTGATTTTTCAAGAACTAGTCTACAAATGGGTTTGTGGTTCATCACATAGTCTTCTTCTAAGAATCTGATATTCGTCCCAACGATTACCCTCTGATCCTTATAACTATAGAACCACCTTTCGTTTCTCTAGGATAGCTTACGAACAAGCGCACGAGATTCCAATCTTATCAGTATCCCCTCTCAACACATGTGCTGAGCTATCCCATGTCCGAATGTGTCTTAGACTTGGCTTTCACCCAGTCCACACTTACTTCTATGGGAGTAGAAGGCACTGACCCAGATGGTTTCAAGTATGCACGCTGCCGTTTCCAGAGCATATCCCCAGAACGAATATGGAAACTCGGAGCAGCTCATCATTGTCCTAACCATTTCCATAATAGCCCTTTTCCTTCACTCTGCTGCATCGTTCTGTTGAGGCATACCGACTGCAGTCAATTGGGATTGAATCCCAGTATCTGATAAGTAAGTCTTAATCTTTCCCAAGAGGTACCCATCACCACGATCCGATCGTAGTGTCTTGATACTGTTACCTTGATGTTTCTCCACAATCGTCTTGAATTCTTTGAACTAATCAAAGATTCAGACTTGTGGCCATCAAGTAAACGCATATCCATAACTTTGAATATTCGTCTCACAAAGTATTCAAAGCTACCTCTATCCTGGATAGGCTTAGGACCACACTAATCAGAATGAACCATGTCTAACATATCTTTGACTCTATACCCCTCGGCCTTAAAAGGCCTCTTGGTCGTCTTACCTTCCAAGTAAGATTCAAAGTTAGAGAAGTCTCCCACCCCCAATGAACCCGAGGGCCCATTGGCTATCAACCTTTGAATCCTACTAAGGTTAATAAGACCAAGCCTTTGATGCCAAAGGTATGTTTGGTTCATCTCGGAAGGAACCTTTCTCCTACTTTGGTTAGATGATGAGCTATTAGTTACTATTTTCATCATGGAAGACTTTGGTTCTAATGTGTACCAATTGCCTATCAATGTACCCGAACAGATAATCTTTCTATTCCACTTTACATAAAAAACAATAGAATATCATTTATTTCAGAAACTGAACCAAAGTTCTTTCTAAATATTAGGTACATAAAAGCAATCTTAAAACCAAAACTTTATCTTCTAAAGATAAATAAATAACTCTCACTGTAATAGTAGTCACCTCCGTAACATTTTCCATGTAGACGGTTTTTTTTTCTTTAGCCAGTCATTGGGCTTCCTGGAACCCCTGCAAAGAATTGCAGACATGCGTAGTGGCATCCGTGTCTACCCACCAGGTACCGGTAGATAACTCCGTTAAGCATGTTACAACGACAAAAGAAAAGAAATAACTTTGTCTTGATAACGGAGACAGTTCGTCTTCTAATGTCCAATTTGCTTACGCGTGAAGCACTTGCCTTTCGGCTTCTTCACGCCAGTCCGATGTCCCTGCAATATAGCTGCCTTCTTGAACCCTCAATGTTTCTTCTTCTTCCTGCCTTTCGGCATAGAAGAGAAACCCTTTGAGTTACTAAGGCCTGCGAGTTCTGACGAAAAGCCCTCTGCCGACTGGAGTTCTCCCAGGAGTTCCCCAATGTATACTCATGCTTATTCATGTTATAGTTGAGCCGGAACTGCTCAAAACTCTTAGGCAGAGATTGGAGTATTATATCGACCTGGGATTCCCCGTCGATAGATCCTCCAAGAACCTCAATCTCATTGAGGTGGGCCATCATCTTTAGGACATGATCCCTCACGGGTGTCCCTTCGACCATAGTGGTCGTCATCAGATTCTTCATCGCCAGCTGCCTAGCGGCACGACTCTGGTGCCCGAAGAGCTCCTGAAGGTTCAGCATCATATCACAAGCAGTGGGCATGGCCTGATGCTGATGTTGCAATACATTCGACATGGATGCCAGAATGTAACACCGCGCCATCTCATCTGCCTTAACCCATTTCTTGTAATGCTCCTTCTGCCCTTCACCAGAGTTGTCGCTAGGCTTATCAGGACATTTTTCGATGAGCACAAATTTGTACTCTTCACCGTAAGGACAATGTCAAGGTTTATTTCCAGTCTATATAGTTGGGCTAGTAAGTCTATTTCCTTAAGTATTGTAGCTAGTGGGTTAAAAGTTATTTTGAAAATCCTGAGAATCACAACTCACACTACTTTAGAAATCGAAAATAAATTGATTCCTCACAACAATAAATTTTCGAAATCAACCAACACCTCTAAACACCGAGAAATTCGCATGCCACGATGGTGTGGACGTATACGAATTTCCACATTCGTAAGAGAAGTTTACCCATTATCTTACTATCTTGTCAACCTAACTTTTTGACAAGTAAGATTAATAGTTGGTCCACTTCGCTCTGCAAATAATAGCGTGACTCCGATGAGGATACTATTATTCGCATCTAAGTGTTCACCATTACACGACACTAAGAAATTATCTCTGATTATGTGCTTCGATGGGAAGTACACACGCTCTTTAACAATTTTCTATAGTCTTTTCCGACCCAGTGATCCGCAGAACAAAGTCCATCCGATGGGGAGGAAGGCACTCAGAGCCGACACGCAGACTTTTCGCATCACTTATCGAATTGTAATGGAAGCCATGGGACCCTTAGGGTCCCTCTCCCACTTAGTAATTTATCACGAGGAATTTTAACTAGCACATTCACACAACAGCACAATAACCAACATATGAAAAATAGAAAATCCTAGATTTTCCAACTTTCATGGCCTTGGTCTCTAATGTGCCTCCAGTCGTGTTGTCACCTCGTCAACCCCGAGGATTATTAATTACAATAATTTGCAAAACCATTCACACAATCATTATTTGGCCATGATAAGTTGAATCTCGTGCCTGCAACACAAAGTTAGCCTACGCACATCCACATATCATCCAGCTAAATAAAATGTATGAAAATGCAAAAATTAACCAATCCTCAAACACACAAAGCCGGAAACCTCAGCTCTGATACCAATTGTTGGGTATGGCTTGGTGGGTTTCCTAAGCGGATACCTGGTCGATCCGAGAGACCTCTCTATGCCTACGGATTAAAAAATTTAATTGAATAGA
>JAGFNQ010004928.1:0-19017 GCA_024364735.1 Boesenbergia rotunda
ATTTAAAGTTATGTAACAACATTTGTTACTAATAGTTAAATGATAACCCTTTTCATTCAAGCATGAAATAGATACAATGTTCTTTATTAACGAAGGAATAATATAACAATTATCCAATTCTAAGACAAGTCCAGCAGGGAGCTTTAGCAAATATGTTCCGATGGAAACAGCAGCAATCTTTGCTCCATTTCCAACTCGCAAATTCGCTTCTCCCTTGACGAGTCTTCTTCTATTCCTTAGCCCCTTTATGTCATTACATATATGTGAGCTACACCTAGTATCCAGGACTCAGGTGTACGAGAAAATAGAGTGACATTCAATAACGAAGATACTTGAAGAGGATGGGGCATCGGATGCCTTCCTCTTTAAGGTCTCAAGATAAACCTTGCAGTTTCTTCGCCAGTGGCCCTCCTTGCCACAGTGATGGCAAGCGCCTTTTGGTGCCTTTTCAGTCCTTTTTGGCCTTTTTCTTCCTTCCCTTATTTTGTTCTTTGGGCTTCCTCTTAGAACCATTCTTTGAGGAACCAACTAACAGTATCGTCTTCTGATCCTGCTTTACAGAAGGCTCTATAGTCTTCAGCAGGTTGAGCAACTCAGGAAACTGGTCTGGAGTTGCATCTTCAGGAGGACGGTTGGGAAGTTGTTCTTCAAGGACATAAGCATGCTTTTCTGCCTTGAGGACTATCCTCAGGTTTCTAAGCCAGTCCATGAAGTTTGGCCCAGTCAGCTTATTGGTGTCCAAAATGGAACGCAAATTTAGAGAAGACATGATCGAGTGATTATCCTAGAAATACAAATTGAGCTTATGTGAGAAGAATGATAAAGAATGCATCAACATACATTAATTAAATCCTATTTATTTTTCGAATTGAATAACCCTTTTTATCAATTCGGGAGATCGTAGGATCATTTCCAAATAGGTTGATATCCAACCATAGATAAGAACAACCATGGCTGTGGCTATCAAGTTATTCTTAGCTATGAAGGTAGGTAATTATACCGATTACATATCACATATATGTAACTACCACTTTATGTTATCAACTAATTGAATGTTTGCATAAATCATTGGGTTGTTAACTCATTAACAAGTATGCAACAATATACATAGCACCCAACTGCACCTCTCTTTACATCGACCTTGGCTGTGGCACAACAAATCAATGCTCCAAGCTTAAGGCTGACCCATTAATCAAGAAATAGTTTTAATATGGTTGGAGCTCATTCAACCATTTAGTCAGGCTTGGATGTGTCCAACAACCAAAACTAAGGATTGACCTCTGACTCCAACTATATTAATCATAAACTAATTCCATGGTTTGAACATGTCGAGGTTCAAGCCGGGCATGGATGTGTCCATCAACCCAAACGTGAAACAAAACTACGATTCTAACCATATTAATGGAAGGTGTTGGCCTTAATATTTTGTAAGGGGTTTTGGGTCACATCCTTTTCTTTTAAGCACATTCATGACATATAACTATGTCATGTTCTAACGATTTCCTTAATAAAGTATGTATGTGACTTAATTTATCAAGTCTCATTAATTGAATTAGGAACCGGATTTCCTAATTCTAATTTCATACTTTATTCAAGGAATTGTTTTGGGAAACAATTTCCTAAATTGTCATAATCAATTTCGAAAATAATATGTTTAAGACTTTGATTTCTCTAAATCAAATCTTATTAAATTAAGAGACAGATTCTCTTAATTCAACCACATATTATTTTCATGAAAATCTTATTTAAGAAAACTCTGTAGGAAACTATTTTCCTAATTAATTTTGGAGACAACAATATGTAAGAGCATCACCTCTTAAATCAAATAAGGAAATTATCATTTGAGAATCACCTCAAAATTTCCAAGATTTGATTACATATTTTATTTATGGATTATTAATTACAACAAAATATTTTCTTTGGGTGGCTCCCCGAGGATCAGATACCCAAAAAAAAGGAATTTGTTGTAAATCTAATTTGGTCCGCTCCCCGAGGCGTAACCAAATTAAACATGACAATTTTATTCAAAAATTGGAAATTAAATTACAACAACTAACTTTAAATTGGACGACTCCCCGAGGCTCAATCTAAAATAAAGAATTTTGTTGATAATTTAAAACCAATTTGAATTTAATTGTCAATTAATGATCCATAAATATTTCTAGACTTTCTTTGAAAGAAAGTGCCCAAAATTGCGAGATTTCATAATAGGTTTTCAGAATAATTGTAAGTTTCTGGTATAAAGAAAACTTACATATTTCCAAAATTGGAAAATTTTTAAAATAGGAAATTTCTAAAATTGGAAAGTTTTTAAAAATGGGAAGTTTTCACAATTATTATAAAATTTCAGAAACTAGGATATTTCAAAAGTTTGCGAAATTTCATGAGGATTTCCAAACTTTGAAATTCCTAAATCTAAAATTTATCATAATTGGAAAGTTTCTATAATTGGAAAAATTTTCAAAATTGAGATCATGACAAAGTTTTCCGCAAAACAATTATATGATTATGTCGATCACTAACCGGCTCTGATACCACTGTTGGGACCGGGTGCATGTTGACATGGATACGGGTTCGTAATTTTAAAATTTAATTACGTGCAGCGGAAGGTTTAGCATAAATAATTTCTCAAATTATTTTAACCACGTATCTAGCATGCAATCTTATGTTGTGGAGACATGATCATACATTTAAAATTTTGCAGAAAGTAAACTAATTTACTTAATACCTCGCGTAACTCATAGAAAGGGACGAGATCCAACCGTAGCATCCCTTGGAAGCTCCGCCTCTATTCGCGTCCACGCTGAGTTTTCTTCGGGATGACTTCGCAAAGCCACGAGTTTCGTGCCGACAAGAACTACTAGATTCTCCAAAGGCACGACAAGAATACCAAGAGAGAGATGGAAAGACTAACCACCAAACGAAGAACGGAATCAAGATTCCGGGAGGAAGTAAGGAGTCACGCTCGCTTCTTCTTCTTCTTCGGCCTCTTCTTGGCGGTGGAAGCTCACGGCAACCAAAAGGAGGGCCTCTAGAGCCGGTGCCACTAGAGGAGGGAGAGGGAGAGAAGGAGAGGGTGAGAGGCTAGGCAAGAATCCTTGATCTCTTGGATTGATTTCCAAGCCTTGCCTTGGTACCTTTATATAGTAGCCTCTTAATCGCCAAGTCTCCTCTTAACGGAATAAATTTTTCATAAGAAATTTATCTTATAAATTTTTCTATGAATTATTCCGTTATGCCAAGTTTTTATTATAACTTAATTTATAATAAAAACAACCATGTCTCCCCTTTTATTATGGAATGAAATTTCTTTATATAAATTTCTTTATCATGGTAAATCAATCCGTTATTGATTTTATAAAATAAAATAAACCAATCCAAGGTTTATTTTAATTTCCATGAAAAATAAATCTCTTTATATAAATTTATTTATATAAATTTCTTTATATAAATTTATTTATATAAATTTCTTTATCCATAATTTTATAAAACAAACCACGTGTGGTTTATTTTATAATTTGAACCAAAAAATTCGGTTCTCCCCCTTTTAATTTGGTCGGCCAAACAAAGAGGGTGGGGACCCTCTTTGGTCGGCCAAACCCAAGCCCCGACTTCACGAATTAAACTTATTTAATTCGTTCAATAAGTCTTCAAAAGACTTAGCCATTTTATGCTTCCGATGCGTCTCTGAAAAATTCAGATTCGACTTATCTCTCTTGATCGGAAAATCTAATTTTCAACTCGTTTTAAATCCCTCGGATTACTCGTAGTGCGTGTGACTAAATAGGCTTTCGATTTATGTTGGTCGTCTATAATTAACCAATTATAGAACGATCATGAGTGGCACCTAGTAGTGCATCATAATCCCCAATTAATCGAAAGATCAATGGTTGACCTCAGAAATTATTATGAAACCCTTCAGCAGCTCTAATGAATCGTGCCTCATTCCCTTCACCATCTTATACCCACTTGGTTCAGGACACGGTCTATGTGTGTCAGTCCCCACTAGGCTGACTACGTCACACCTAGCCCAAGTAGTGTCTTTCTCGTCCACCGGATTCTAATTACTCTCATGTTTCTGAGAGATTCATACTCGGAACATGTGATGCTCTGGCCAGAGGCTTCTAGTAACAATTCGACGATAGGCCTTGGGTATACATCTCCTCGCAAGGAGTGGTGAATCCTTTGTAGGCTGTTCAAACATCTTCGGGCACTTCGGCTTATACCCAATCATCCTGGGTCCACACCTCCTTGGAGATGCTTGCTTAAGATGTCAAAGTACAAGTCTTCATGACCAAGATGACTTGAACACCGCAAGTCAAAGGAATATCGCACTTAAGCTGCAGTAAGAACTTCATTGACATATCTATATGTAGATCACCATATGAAGCTTTACAGCTAGTCACTTCAATGAACTAGTTCCCTTAACTAGCATTCATGTTTATCTCCGGACATCCCAATGTCACTAGCCAGTGAGAATCAGCTGATTAGAGAATAACCCATGCTAGTCTCCACAGAATTGATAGTGTCCGTTTTTATCAATTCATCGACTAGGGATAATTTCAATACTTCACAATTGCACATGAGAGATAATCACTAGTTGTGAATTCATCACAAATTCTTTCATGCTGTGAATTATATTGAGGACATTCAGTAAATGAGTTTAAGATCTCAATCAAATACACGAACATGTATACTCAAATAGTGAATATTCATTTATTAATGTAAATGATTACAATCATAAGGCGATTGCCTTAGGACACTTCTCTCATATTACTAACAGTAAGGCCAGGTATCTTCCTAACTAAGGAGTCATGAAAGACAACTCTAGGCCTGTTGTAAGATGATCCAATTGTTGTAAGGTAATCTGAGCCTGTCATGAGGCAAATCACTAGTGTGAGGCTAGGGGTTCCATCCCTATAATAAGGTTGAGTGCCTTTCAGCTAAGTAGTTGGGAAAGAAAATTCCAGGCCTATTGTAAGGAGAATCACTAATGCGGGACTAGGGGCTCTAAGCCTATAATAAGGCTGAGTGTCTTCTGACTGAAGAGTCTGGAAAGAAAACTCCTAGCTCGAAGTAAGGCATCTGAGCTTATTGTAAGTCAATCTGAGCATGTTGTAGCAATGCCATGAGACAGTAGGCTAACATCTCATCATACTTAATTCGCGACTCTCAAGTGTTCATTGAGTCGGGGATGTTAGGTCCTTTGCATCTAGCTAGAGGGGGGGGGGGTGAAATGTAAGCCAAAGCACAAGAAAAAGATAGACAAAAATAATAACAATGAAAGCAATGTTAACTTTCTTGATTTACTTGGTCTCCACCTCCTTGAAATGACTAATTCAAGGATCCACACCCACACAACCAAACTCCATTATGCTTTTCTCCTTTTCAAATCAAGCTTGAAGGTGGAGAAACCCTTATAAGATGATCTCTTCCTCTTACAAGATTAGAATGATTTTGGAGGAAGAGATTGAGAGTTTGTAAGCTTAGAGATTTCAGAACGAGCAAGAAAAATCGAGAGAATCAAATTGTGTGTCTTCAAGTTCAAAATCTACTTTTTGTATAACCCTCGATATCAGTCGACTGGTACTATCATCAGTCAACTGATGAGCTTTAACAGTCACTGTAGATTGCGTTTGGTTTTCTGCCGTCAGCCTTTAATGGTCACTTATCAGTCGACTGGGACCTAACCCAGTCGACTGATCTTTCTGTTTGTGAAGCAATCGACTGATTCCACTTATCAGTCGACTCAACTCTCTGTATCAGTAGACTGATACTTGATGAATCTCAGGTTCCACTTTTCCTTTGCATAGACATAAGCCTTCAAACACCTTCCATCAGCCTTACACCCTTAGGATGCTTCCAAGCCCTCGATTCCTCATCCTTGCGCTTGCCTTGAAGTGTTTTCTTCAGCTTTATCATGCTAAGTCTTCTTTTGCCAACTCTTTATACCTAGACTTAAACTCAAGTTTTATGTTAATCACCAACATTGCTTAACTTAAACTCATTTAACCAAATATCAAAAGTAAATAATGTTTGGGGTATGATTGCACCATCAATCTCCCCCTTTTTGATGTTTGGCAAATTTGTTTAAGTTAGGTCTTTAAATATATCATGATCAAAAAGCATTAAAAGAAATATGAATAATCATAGAGCTCATCTAACTTAACTTATCCAATTCTCCCCCTTTGCCACACAACAAAAATAGAGGGAGTAAGAAAATAGTCAAAGCTTCCCCTTAAAGGAAGCTCCCCCTGAAACCATACTACCTCGATGGCAAGCAAACAAGAATCCATGATATAGACATATGAAACATGTATACTAAAAACATTAATCACAATAGAAGACAACAAGATCGATGAAAAATCATAGAAGCAATACTAGAGAAATAAAAGGTTCATACATAACCACATAGGTAGTGCTACAAAGATCCATAATCAAGAAACAGAAAGTACTACAATATTATTTATGGTATTCAAGATATAATAGAAGAACATATCTAATCCAAACACAATCTCAATACCATCACATCCAAGGCACGCCATATCTAAGCATCATCACCAGGAGGAGGAGGAGTTTGATACATCAAGTCCTAGCGTTGCAGCATCTCATACATGACAGTCTAACGCTGCTAAAATCCTTGAAACTCCTACCTGATCCCCTGAATCTCCTATCTAACTACCTCCTTCAGTCGGATAATCCTTAAAGTAGGAGCAACAGCAGGCGCAACACCACCAGGAGCATCGATGTCTTCATCCTCGTCGTCAGAATCAGAAGACGCATGGTTACACCGCCAGACCATCACTCTCTCGTGCCTCTCAATCCCTGCCAAGGATAGCTGCCGAGAGCCTATCTAAACATAGTCCTTGGACAATTGATGTTGCTGACCCCTACTGACATCTAAACCTCTAGATACAAACAATTCGGTCAAAATATGACCAAATGACATGTAAAGCTTCATTTGGACATCACCCAAAAAATGCACAATGGATATGAATATGTGAAGAGCAACGTGGATGTCAAGCCTCTGCTCTACGACATACATCATGACTAGATGAGGTAATCAAATCATGGACCTCCCCTTAGTGACAATAGGTAAAAGGTAGTCAAGAACAATCTTATAGAGAATGTTACTGACTACGGACATGCGATTAGCATCAAAGATACGTTTAAGGAGAGGTCAAGAATTATTAAAATAGTATCTATAAATATGGTCAATGGTCACATAGGAGAATGAACCCGTGAAAGGCTCAACAATGTTAGGAAAGTATGTGAATGGGGTTTTCGACACTCGACATCCTAAAAAGGACCCTAACACTCTAGGTGTAAATGGGATGGTAACTCTGTTGATGCAATCTGACCCTGATTGTTGTTTTGGTGTTAACACCGATTTTAGTTTAGGTTGATGATTATGCTTATGATTATGTCCTGATCGGGGATTAGGTACGAAGTGATTAAAATCCTAACCTGGAGGGTTAGGTGTCGAAAAATCCTAGCTTGGAGGGCTAGGTGTTGGAAAATCCTAACCTGGAGGGTTAGGTGAGGAAAATCCTAGCTTGGAGGGCTAGGTGTGGAAAAGTCCTAACCTGGAGGGTTAGGTGTGGAAAATCATAGCTTGGAGGGCTAGGTGTGAAAAGTCCTAACCTGGAGAGTTAGGTGTGGAAAATCCTAGCTTGGAGGGCTAAGTGTGAAAAGTCCTAACTAGGAGGGTTAGATGTGATGAAATCCTGGCTTGGAGGGCCAGGTCCTAGCTTGGAGGGCAAGGTTGATGAAATCCCGGTTTGGAGTGTCAGGTCCTAGCTTGGAGGGCTAGGTTGAATTCCCAGTGAGTGAAGCTGGGCATGAAGTCTTGGTCCAAGGGATTAAGCACGAATCAGAGATGGGTCGGAGGCTGGTTCTCTTGACTAAGAGTGGGTTTGGCCTTGCCCGGATCGGTCTAGTGACCGATCAGGGAAGTTGGCACGAAGTTTCCTCTTAAATCGGTCTGGTGACCGATCCAGCGATGTCTGATCGGTCTGGTGACCGATCAGGGAGCTTCCAGTAAATTTGGCAAACCTACTGATCGACCCCTGATCGGTCTGGTGACCGATTAGGGAGAAACCATGACCGATCAACCTGAACGATCAACTGTCGCAAGGTTTCTCACCCTGACCGATCAGGCTGGAGCCTGATCGGTCTGGGATCAGCCTGATCGGTCTGGTGACCGATCAGCCAGTGTATTTCAGGCGGGATTGTGGCAAGCTGATTTTCGGATCGGTTTGGTGACCGATCTGGTGACCGGTCAGGGTGACTGATCATACGAGCTTACGATCCCAAGTTTCTCACTGGGGACCGATCAGGTTGGAGCTTGATCGGTCTGGGATAGTCCTGATCGGTCTGGTGATCGATCACTTTAATTCAAATACGCTGTCAGACGCTCTGATCACGCCTGCTTTCACTGATACGCTACTGATGTCACTTTGATCTTCTCTGCTATTACTGATATAAGTTTGATTTCATTTGCTAAACCTCTGATTGAGTGTGCAGGTGACAAGGATGGATTTAAACACTCAAGGAGAGTCAATGGAGGCCTTTCCTTAGAGCAGGTTTGTCCATTTGCCATCTCAGGTTGCAACGGCTGGAGCTGCTGACTGGAGCTGCTGACTAGAGCTTGGCTGAGGGGAGCTCAGGGAGTCCAGGGAGAGCTCAGTGGTAGCTGGCATTGGCAGGTGAGCAGCTGGAGGCTGTAGTGAGGTGGTGACCTGGCGATAGTGGAGAAGACTTAAGCTGTGTAGCAGAGAAGGGCTGCAGAGACTTCTCGCTAGAGCTTGCTGCGAACACTTCTTGCTGTGTGCTTGTGCTATCTGTTGTTCCATAATCTTGAGCAAGCAACTGTGATCTTGGAAGCAACCTTCTGTTACTTGGGCACTTGGGAGAAGAGAAACAAGAAGCTTGAGTCCATCAGTGAGAAGATACAAAGAAGGGAGTTCTTGCGTGAGATCTGCGTTGGGTGGAGCTCGGGAGAAGCTTGCTTGTGTTCTTGTGGTTCTAAGTGCCCTTCTTGTGTTTCCTGTACTTTATACTTTATCATCTTGAAACGCTGTGGAGAGGTTACTCCACTGAGAAGGAGGTTGCATTTTATCCGGTGTTCACCGAGGCTTGATCTGCCGACGATCAAGGGATCACACACCTTAAGGGCACGCCAAGGAGTAGGGGCAAGTTATCCCTGAACCTTGTAAATCCTCTTGTTAGCGTTTTGCATTTATGCTTAGTTATGTTTTATTTCTGCATACTCTATTTTCTTTAGCTTCCGCTGTGCTACTAACACTTGAGGTGCAGAAAATCGATAAGTAATAAACTTTTAAGTGTCTGGCTACATTCACCCCCCCCTCTCTAGCCATCCAAGGTCCAACAAGTGGTATCAGAGCTTGGGGCTCTGTACAAGCGGATTAACAATCGAGAGTCAACGACAATGGCTTTGAGAGAAGACTTCTCCACCACCCGACCTCCTTTCTTCGATGGAGCAGATTTCCAATATTGGAGATTGAAGATGGAGTACTATCTTAAGATGGATATCAACACTTAGTTCGTTGTGAATGAGGGCTTTTCCCCTCCTAAGGATGATGAACGAAAAGAACTAGAATCTTGGCGTTGGACGGCTGAACAAACCTGGAAGAGTGAAGCCGACGCGAAGGCGGTGGTAACCTTACAATGTGGCATGAACAAAGACCAACTCATAAATGTTGGTCCATTCACAAGTGCAAAAGATTTGTGGAACAAGCTCATTGAACTCCATGAGGGCACCCGAGATTCAAGAATCGCCAAGAGGGATTTGTTCCTCAACCAACTCCAAAACCTCTCCATGAAGGAAAATGAATCCGTAAGTGAGCTACATGGTAAGTTCAAGGAAGTTCTCAACGGTCTCCATTCTATTGATGAAAAGGTCGAAAATCGCGACCTTGTGAGGTATGTGTTGAAAGCCTTTCCAAGGAATGCTTTGTGGTCATCCATGGTGGATGCCTACAAAGTTTCCAAGGACTTATCAATTGTAAAATTAGATGATTTGTTTTGTGAGATGGAACTTCATGAAATGGCTAACAAAGGCCCTAAGGAGAAGGGGATTGCCTTAGTTGCAGGAGAAAAGAACAAGAAGAAGGAGAAGAAGAAGGAGAAGGAAGTCTCCTCATCCTCATCTTCATCCGAATCCAAGTCCGAATCCAAGGAGGATGGCAGCGGCTCCTCTTCCTCCGAGATGACCAATTTCGTTAGAAGGATGATGAGGAAGGGTCGACGCTGCAAGGGTAAAGGTAACCCTAGTGAAGCTAAAGTTGATAAATCTAATGTAACTTGTTATGAGTGTAGCAAGAAAGGACACTTCAAGAGTGAATTAATGCCCGAAGCTAAAGAAGGAGGAGGAGAAATCCAAGAAGAAGGAGGATAGATCCAAAAAGAAGAAGAAGGCCTTGAAGGCCACTTGGGATGAATCCTCATCTAGCTCATTCGATGAAGAGAAGGATGAGAAGAGCACACGCCATGTGGCATTCATGGCAATTGAGGGAGAAGAAAGCAGTGATGAATCCTCCGACTCCTCAATCGCGGCTTCATCATCTTCGGATGATGAAGAGGTAATCACTCCCGAACTTGAAAAATGCTATAGAGCTATTGCATGCTTAACCAATATGTTGAAAAAGTCAAAAATTAAGGTTAAATCATTGCAATTAGAAGTTGAACAATTGAAATCCTCTAGGGATTAGGATGTAGATGATTTACATATAGAAATGTTAGAGGATGAGATTAAGTCTTTGAAAATTGAAGTTGAACATTTGAAGTCCTCTAGGGATGAGGATGTTGATGATTTGCATATTAAATTGTTAGAGGATGAGAATAAATCATTGAAGAGTGAAGTTGAGAGACTCAAGAGTATTCTTGAGAAGTTCTCAACAAGCTCAAAGACCTTAGACATGATTTTGAATTCCCAAAGGGCAGTCTACAATAGGGCCGGTATTGGTTATCGACCCAAAGAATCATCTTTTGTATCCTTAATGTCTAGGACTGATGTTAGACAATCTAAGACACCTAAGGTTCAAAAGAAAGTTGTCAAGGCATGGGTGCCTAAGTCTTGTTTAGTAGGTGCTTTAGGTCCCAAGGTTTGGGTACCTAAAACTTCTATTTTTCGAATTGTGTAGGTTGTGATTGAGGGGGAGCATCTATCAACTTGGCTCGTTGATAGTGGATGCTCCAAACACATGACCGGGGATAGATCATTGTTTACCACACTTCAAAGAAAAAGTAGAGATAATGTTTAATTTGGTAACAATGGTAGTCTTAAGGTCATAGGAATAGGAGACATTCAAATATCCGAATGCCTTAGGATAAAGAATGTCCTTCTAGTCAAGGGGATGACATTTAATCTCCTAAGTGTCAGTCAATTGTGTGATGCAAGTTACACAATTAATTTCCAATCAAGTCAATGTCTAGTTAGACAACATGACAATGTTGACACGGTACTAGTAGGAACAAGAGTAGATAATATTTACCAAGTTTCCTTTAAAAGTGCTATTAATGCTTTTGCTAAGTGTCTCATGTCAAAAGAAGAGGAGTCCACCCTTTGGCACCGAAGACTAGCACACGTGAACATGAAGAATATCCGGAAGTTGGCCAACAAGGGACTAGTTCGTGGCTTACCAAGCATCAAGTATGAAAAAGAAAAGATTTGTGATGCATGTCAAATGGGTAAGCAAACAAAATCTGCACATAAAGGTAAAAGCACTGTAAGTACTTCTACCGCATTGGATTTACTTCATATGGACTTATTTGATTGTAGCACTATCATATCATTGAATGGAAGTAGATATTGCTTTGTTATCATTGATGATTTTACTAGATATACATGGACTTATTTTCTTAAATATAAGGACCAAACCTTAGATGTTTTCACTTTTTTTTATAGAAGAGTTGAAAATGAAAAATCATCAACCATTAAGACAATAAGAAGTGATCACGGAGGTGAATTTCAAAACCAACGATTTTTAGAGTTTTGTCAAGATAGAGGGTATAGGCATGAGTTCTCCACTCCTAGAACACCACAACAAAATGGTGTTGTAGAGAGGAAGAATCGTGTTCTACAAGAGGTTGCACGAAGCATGCTTAATGAGTACTCATTACCGGGGTACTTATGGGCCGAAGCTGTAAATACAGCTTGCTACGTGCAAAACCGAGTCCTCATCAATAGACTCCCCATGAACTTTGGTTTGGAAAACCACCTACGGTTAAACATCTTAGGGTGTTTGGCTGTAAGGTGTTTATCCTAAACACCAAGGACCACCTTGAAAAGTTCACGGCAAAGGATGATGAAGGGATACTGGTCGGGTACTCCCTAGTCAGCAAAGCCTACCGAGTCTACAACAAGAAGTCTAGATTGGTTGAAGAACCTTCTGATGTTGTCTTTGAAGAGATTCCTAAAGCAAATGATCAATCAGAAGATGTCGAAGGAGTTCAATTCGAACTCAGGCAACTGGGTTTGGGTGAAAGTCCAAATGTTGTTGATAATGGTGATGAGTTTGATGACGGTGAGCCTAGACAACACATAGATCAGCCGGATCCTGTGGTTGAGCTAGTGTCTAGTGAAACCATTCAAGAAACACGACCAACACCAAGGACAACTAGGTTAGCCTCTAGTCATCCCCAAGACTAGATTGTTGGAGACATCCATCATGGGGTTAGGACTAGATCATTCTTTAGGAATGAGGCTAATGAAGTTGCTCTCATTTCCGAAATTGAACCTAGAAAAATTGGTGAAGCATTAAATGATCCTGATTGGATCATTGCTATGCAAGATGAACTAGGTCAATTCGAAAGAAGTCAAGTTTGGGACTTAGTCCCTAGACCTAAGAAGACCACCATTATTGGAATCAAATGGGTCTTCAAAAATAAACTAAACCATAAGGGAGAAATAATAAGAAACAAGGCACCCTTAGTAGCCAAGGGCTACAGTCAAGTCGAAGGCCTTGATTATGATGAGACCTATGCTCCCGTGGCACGATTAGAGTCCATCCGATTGATGCTTGCATTTGCAGCACATCGGGGTTTCAAGCTATATCAAATGGACGTCAAATCAGCCTTTCTAAATGGTTTAATAAGGGAAGAGGTCTATGTCGAACAACCTCCGGGGTTTGAGAGTTCCGAATTTCCAAACCACGTATTTAAGCTCAAGAAGGCACTTTATGGACTTAATCAAGCACCCCGAGCTTGGTATGAGTGGTTGTCGACGTTTCTAATTGAAAAAGGCTTTGTGAGAGGCCAAATAGACCCTACACTGTTTCTACATAGAGATGGTGACAATATATTTGTAGCCCAAGTATATGTCGATGACATAATTTGTGGCTCAAACAACAAGGGCTATTTAAATGAGTTTATTGGACACATGGAGAGTGAATTTGAAATGAGTCTAGTGGGAGAGTTGACTTTCTTCCTTGGACTTGAAATCAAGCAAACTTGTGATGGGATCCATGTGAACCAATCAAAGTATACTCAAGAGATGCTTCGAAAATTCAACATGAGTGATTCAAAAGAGGTAACCACTCCCATGGCTACAAACACAAGATTAGACAATGATGAGAGTGGTAAACCTGTTGATTTAACCCAATACCGGAGCATGATAGGTAGTCTACTATACCTTACAGCTAGTCGACCTGATTTTCTTTTTGCTGTGGGTATGTGCGCTAGGTATCAAGTTTGTGCCAAGGAATCTTATTTAATTGCTATTAAGAGAATTTTGAGATATCTTAAGGGCACAATAGGAGTTGATCTATGGTACCCCCGTACCGAATCTTTTTACCTAATTGGCTACACTGATTCCGACTATGCTGGATGCAAGTTGGACCGGAAAAGCACATTGTGTTGCTCTCTCCACAAACGAGGCAGAGTATATCGCCATGGGAGAGAGTGTATCACAATTGTTGTGGATGATACATACTCTAGAGGACTATGGATTAAGCTATAAGGGTGTGCAAGTGTTGTGTGACAACATTAGCATAATTAACCTAACTAAGAATCCAGTCCATCATTCCAGAACCAAACATATTGAAGTGCGTTACTACTTCATTAGAGATCATGTTGCTAGAGGAGATGTTGTACTCTCATATATAGAGTCCAAATCAAATTTAGCGGACATTTTCACTAAACCACTCCCCGAAAATGAGTTTAGTTTCTTAAGAAGGGATTTGGGAATGTGTCGCGCTTCATAGACATCAAAATGCATTCAAAACCCTTCATGATCAATTCGAATTGTTGGGAAACAATTGGGTAACTTGGGGGCATCTCACTGACATCTCACACAAACTATAATGTTTACCAAAATATTTTAGTTTGCTAGAAATGGGGAGAGATGCTAGGATCAACTAAATTTCTCGAAATGTCATTGTATCCCTTGAGAAATTAGGTTGACGAGATAAAAATCACTTCGGTGACCAAGTATGGGGAAAACCAATGTATAACATATGTGTACTTGGCTCCATGATCATACTTGGACATTCCAATCAAGGAAATTTGATTGGAGACTTGAATTTGATACAAACGTGTTTGAAATTGAGTGGATGTTTGTTGATTGAGTTTAACTTCACTTGAGTGGAGCAAAGTGTTTGTAAACCCATAAGGACTTTTGATCCTGGTTCAGGAATCAATTTTACTCAAGGGACCACTTCCAAGATCGATAACTCTCATCAGATCTTGTCCGGAATCACTTGGAAGTCTGAAACTGAAAATTTCAGATCGTATTAGGAATTACCAGGAAGCCTGATCGGTCACCAGACTGATCAGGCATATGGCTGATCGGTCCCCGGACCGAACTGGACCCCTCCTGTGGTGATCGGTCCACAGACCGATCAGAGAGGTCACAGAACCCTTCACGAAAATTGACCAAACTTTCTGTGTTGGTCTGGATCGGTCCCCGGACCGATCTGGCACTCTATGGTGATCGGTCCACAGACCGATTAGGGGCTCACGGAAAAACATCCAAACCTACTATTCGCTTCCTGATTGATCAGCCGATAGATCAGGAGTCTGCCTGGTCGGTCACCCCGACCGATCAGGACCAGGCCAGTCCGATCAGGCCGAAGCCTGATCGGTCTGGGCGGTCTCATATTGAACGGTGATCCGTTCGATCAAATTAAATTTCGGTTGGTGGAACGATCCACCAACCTATTAACTTCGCCTAAACCCTTTCTTCCCAAGCCCTAGCGCCGAAACTCTCACCTTTTGTGCATGCGATCGTCTTCCTCTCCTCCTCTTGCGTGCGAGCTTCTGTGTAAGTGTGATCCTGCCAAGGTTTCCTACGAGCCCCTCCTTGTCTTCTGCAAGTTTCTTTCTTGCTCAAGGTCTTGAGCACATTTCTTGCGCCGTGACCTTTCCCCTGCGCGAGTCCTTCTTCGAGCCTTCAGGATTTTCTCCAAACAAATCGACAATGGCACCTAAGTAAGTATTGTTGTTGGTTTTCTTTCAAATCAATTCATAGATTATGTATTTGGGGCTAACCATGTTTTGGTGTTTTACTGTTGTACCGTGATCCCATGATTTTGCCGTGACCCTTCCTTGCCATGACCTTTCAATTTTACTGATTACACCTCATTTCATTTGATCAATGCCTTTTGTTCACTTGATTATTCTTCCCATGATCAAATCTTGGGTCTTTGATTAAACCATGTTCATATGATCAATTCGATCTTGCTCATGTGATTTAAACTATGTTCATGATCATCTCTTCAAATCCATTAGAAGATCATCCAAGGAAAAAGAACCAGTGGAAAGCAGCTCCAAGGGCAAAGCCCTTCTTCATCCGCACCCTCCCGAAGGCCTCAGCCTTCTTCAAGTTCTCGTTTCCCCAATGCTGCCTGTGAGCAGGCCTTTCAGTCCAAAACCTTCAAGTTGCTCTCCTGCCGATCAATTGATGTTCCTTTTCTATCTGAGCACTGTCCCTCCATCATGGAGATAGTCACCTTCTACAACCTTGGCTTTCTCCTCTCCCTGGAGCGGACGATAAACTATGACATTGTTTCCGAGTTCTACAATAACCTACAACAAGGTCCTCAAGGTGGCTTTGAGTTTACTACTCGTGTCGCCAAGAGGGACCTTGATTTTTCTTATGATATCTTGGCAGAGTATCTTGGCGCTCGGCGATCGCCAAACTTTTACTATATCTACCCTGAGCTCCCTGACCCCTTGCTGCCTCCCTTTGCGGACGTTACCCCTGATAGCATTTACTAGCACTTCTTCGGGCATCCTCGACCGGCTGGTCTTGATGAGTTAGGGCCTGATTTTCCGACTTTTGCGGCCCTTCGACTTTCTCCTACTGATTACGTACTCTTCAAGATAATCACCAACTGTATCATGCCGATCACTTCAAAACCCTTGACCGAGATCCGACTCTACCACTGCTTGATGCTCTATGGCATGCATTGCCGTCTTGACTTTGACATTATTGAGAGCATCTTTCAGTCCATCATTTCCTATCATGAGCCCAGTCGTCGCACTGTCTATATGCCGTTTGGTCATATCATCACCGACTGGCTTATGTCAGTAGGTGTTGATGTGACTAAGGGCAGGACAATTCCCGTGGTCAGACAGGACTGCCGATTGGGCAAACGCACTTTGCCAAATCTGGTATTGTTGTTGGGCCGGATGATCAGACTCTTGTATGGAAGGATGGGCGGGGTTTAGGCGAGCTTCCTAGGGGTGCGCACATTCAGATACCAGCAGCCCCAGCTGCTCATCAGGAGGCTCCCGCTGCTGCTGACTATGACGATAGCCAGAGCCAGACCTGCACTGGCAGATTGCCAAGCTTGATCGGACCATCCAGCACAATCTTCATTTGCGAGAGCTCTATCGCGAGGAGGCCTGCTCAGAGTTCAGATCTTTCGATCGCCGGCTGGCTGCGGTGGAGTCCGATGTCTCGGGGGTCCGTACTCTGCAGCAGATGTGGTATGATGAGTGGCGCCAGCACACGTTTCCTGGAGGTGCGCCCTCTGCCAGTGCTGCACCAGGGTCTGTTGCTCGTGATGATGACACGATGGATGACCCTATGCAGGATGCTGACCCCCCCTCGCTGATGATTGACTGTACTCTGCTCTTACTTTGTGGTATTTGACTATCTGACGGATCTGACCGTTATGACTATTTGCCTGTTATGGCCTGGTGTTGACTTTAATGCATTGATCTGCATCTAGCTATATGTTTGACTGTGCTGTATTTGCTTTGATGCATTATGCCTGCGTATCTTACTTGACTTACTATATTTTGCTCATTGTTGGCTTAGTTGAGTATTCATAATATTGCTATCGTTATGAATGCCTTATTACGCATGGTTATGCTATGCTCCATGTCCATATGATACATATGAGTACTTTGCCATGCTTTACATTTATCATATGTATTTCATATGCTTTCAAAATCATATCAAATCTTTTGCTGTTTTGGGACACCCCTAGGGTTGAGGGGGAGTATGATTAAACTTAACATCCCGTCTCCAGGCCCTTTTCGAAGTTTGACAAAGGGGGAGAGTGATTGGTTAAGTTTAGGACGATTATGAGTTTAATGGTTGTAGGGGGAGGATCCAGATTCTCCTACAATTTTAATTTGAGATAATTGGTTTCAAATCCCTAAACTTGAAATCGGGTTGTCAAACAATAAAAAGAGGGAGATTGCTGATGTAGTCTGACCCTGATTGTTGTTTTGGTGTTGACACCGATTTTAGTTTAGATTGATGATTATGCTTATGATTAAGTCCTGATCGGGGATTAGGCATGAAGTGATTAAAATCCTAACCTGGAGGGTTAGGTGTGGAAAAATCCTAGCTTGGAGGGCTAGGTGTTGGAAAATCCTAACCTGGAGGGTTAGGTGTGAAAAATCGTAGCTTAGAGGGCTAGGTGTGGAAAAGTCCTAACTTGGAGGGTTAGGTGTGGAAAATCCTAGCTTGGAGGGTTAGGTATGGAAAAGTACTAACCTGGAGGGTTAGATGTGGAAAATCGTAGCTTGGAGGGCTAGGTGTGAAATGTCCTAACCTGGAGAGTTAGGTGTGGAAAATCCTAGCTTGGAGGGCTATGTGTGAAAAGTCCTAGCTTGGAGGGCTAGGTTGATGAAATCCCGGCTTGGAGGGCCAGGTCCTAGCTTGGAGGGCTAGGTTGAAGTCCCAGTGAGTGAAGCTGGGCATGGAGTCTTGGTTCGAGGGATCAAGCACGAGTCAGAGATGGGCCGGAGGCTGGTTCTCTTGACTAAGAGTGGGTTTGGCCTTGCCCGGATCGGTCTGGTGACCGATCAGGGAAGTTGGCACGAAGTTCCCTCTTGGATCAGTCTGGTGACCGATCCAGCGATGTCTGATCAGTCTGGTGACCGATCAGGGAGCTTCCAGTAACTTTGGCAAACCTACTGATCTGCTCCTGATCGGTCTGGAGATCGATCAGGGAGAAACCGTGACCGATCAACCTGAACGATCAACTGTCGTAAGGTTTCTCACCCTGACCGATCAGGCTGTGGTCTGATCGGTCTGGGATTAGCCTGATCGGTCTGGTGACCGATCAGCCAGTGTATTTCAGGCGGGATTGTGGCAAGCTGATTTTCGGATCGGTTTGGTGACCGATCTGGTGACCGGTCAGGGTGACCGATCATACGAGCTTGCGATCCCAAGTTTCTCACTAGGGACCGATCAGGTTGGAGCCTGATCGGTCTGGGATAGTCCTGATCGGTCTGGTGATCGATCACTTTAATTCAAACGCGCTGTCAGACGCTCTGATCGCGCCTGCTTCACTGATACACTACTGATGTCACTTTGATCTTCTCTGCTATTACTGATATAAGTTTGATTTCATTTGCTAAACCTCTGATTGAGTGTGCAGGTGACAGGGATGGATTTAAACACTCAAGGAGAGTCAATGGAGGCCTTTCCTTGGAGCAGGTTTGTCCATTTGCCATCTCAGGTTGCAACGGCTGGAGCTGCTGACTGGAGCTGCTGACTGGAGCATGGTTGTGGGAAGCTCAGGGAGTCCAGGG
>JAGFNQ010004928.1:22068-51564 GCA_024364735.1 Boesenbergia rotunda
TAATTCCATTTTTAGTTCTTAAAGTCCTTAGAATTATTTAAAAATGGTTTAGAAATATTCTAGATATTTTTAGGAATTTTTTAGAATATTTTTATGGAATTTTTCGAGTCCGTTTGGTATTTTTGGAAAAAGAAAAAAAGAAAAAGGAAAAAAAAAATGGGAAAAAAACCAATTAAAGGGGCAGCTGGGGGATTGAACCCGCGACCACAGGGAGCAAGGGAAGCCAACGAACCAGCTAGGCTAGGGTATCAAGCACAGAAAGAGAGGAGAGAAATAATGTTGTAGTGTAGTTAAGCCTTTTCATTAAGAGGTATATTAAGCCGCTTAAGTCGCGTTGGAAAGGGGAGGCTAGGGTTGTGGTCGGCGCGTGAACAGGGAAGAGAGGCGAGGAGAGGAGGCGAATTCGAGGGTTCTTCTTCTTCTCCTTCTTCTTCACCTTCCCCCTTGAGTAGAGAAGACCTAGGATTGCTTCCTAGGGCTAAAGGTGGAAGCTTTTCACAAGAAGGAGGGGAAAAGATTTTGTTAGGGAGTTTTCTCCCTGTTTTTGTGAGTTTTCTTCAAGACCGATGTAAGTAAATCGCTCACCTGCAATAGGAGTAGTTTCGTTTCGAGATTCTCATTGTAGAACCCTAGTTTTCGAAAAGTAGAAGCATGGTGAAGAGAATTTTGCTATTCTATGTTTTAGCTATTAAAGTTGCATGTTTCATCATGTTAGAAATTCGATTTGTTTGTATTGAATGTATGTAGGCCAAGCATGATGAGTTTTCATACTTATGAAAAGACCTAAAAGTGAAATTGAGTTAAGGAGCACACAAGGTGCTCGATGGAAAGTTAAAGTGAGAAAAGTAAAGGTTTTTTTTTAGCATGCCAATATATGCAAAAACAAGTAAAGTGATAAGTTTAAGTATGGTAGTAAGAAAAGTATTTTACTTTGAGAAAGAGACATGTACCGGGCAAATGTAAGGCCCATCGAAAGTTAGAAAGTAAAGTTCTAATAGGGTGCGGTGGCTAGCTACCTCGCAACCTATTAGAAAAGCGCGCAGTTGGTACACTGATACCATGGTACAATGTCAAGGCCTAAGAGAAAGTTGATTATTTATTTTCAAGTATATAAGTATGATCAAGTAGTTTCTTTTTTTAGAAAGTGTTTAATTATTATATGTGTACCTTGATACAATGCAAGCATGATAAAGTAGTTCAAGTAGTAAGCATGGTTAGTTGTGTACTTTGATACATTAACAAGCATGATAAAGTGTTTCAAGTTGTAAGCATGTTTAGTTGTAAGTTTTGAAGTAAGAAAAGTTTTAAATCATTCTTCGAAATGAGCATGTTTAGTATTGACATCATGATTTTGTGAGTAGGGATTTACTTACTAAGCATTGTGCTTATTAGTTGCATTTTCCTTCTATTGCAGATAAAGGAAAAGAGAAAGCGTAAGTTGGGAGGCGACAGGACTTGCATTGATGTTCAGAGGAGGTGGAACCGGGGTAAAAGATCCGTTGGGTTGAGTATGAGTAGAGTTTGGTATTTAGAAACATTTAGTTTTATGTTTTGAATAGTAAAGAGTGAACCAATGTGTTTAATTTCCGCATAGAGTAAGAAGTTGATACAACTTGAAGATGTTTACTTATGTTTTTCCATATGCTTGGTTAGTTTGGTTAAGTTCCGTATTAGTTTCAATTTCAAAAGTTTGGATTGGTTTTGAGTTGCCAATGTGCCAAATAAACTAGTATATATGATAGATTTGAAGTTATATCTTAATGCGAAGTGATAGTATGTGATTTGTGGATGTTTGAAAGGGATTTTCAGGTCTGAAATTTGCAGTTTCAGGCGTGCCAGTCGACTGGCTCAGATACCAGTCGACTGCTATATCGAACAGAACCTTCTGTTCGATATGGCAGTCGACTGACCATATACCAGTCGACTGACACCAGTCGACTGATATAATAGCAGTCGACTGCTACCATTAAAGAAAAACTGTGTAGAGCAGCTGGTTAGTGCTTTAGTGTTACAACTAAGAGGTCTAGGGGTCAAATCCTGGCAAAGCAAATAAAATGAAAGTTGTTTTGTTTTTTTTGAAAAAAAAAAGAAGGAAGAAAAAAAAAAATTCAGAGCAAGTTAAGGGGACTCAAGTAGGTGTAACCTAAGGTTAAGGATAAGGTAAAGTTAAGGTCCAGTAAATGTGGCGCCCGCCTTAAGAGAGAAAGTTAAGAGAAGTCGGGTCGTCACAGCGGCACGACATGATTCGTTGGGGCGATCCTTCTTCCAGAGCTCCAGGACTCCCCCCCTCGGGATAGTTGTGCCCGGGATTAACAAATCTCCCGGGATCACCCCGGGAAGTCGGGACTCGGGATCCCCCGAGGCCCCCCTGGCCAGGAGTCCCCGAGATCACCTCGGGAGACCGAAGCCCAAGTCACCTTCGATAGTAAATAACGAACCCCCTATTTTGAGGATACCTGGGTAATGATCACCAGTATTTACGGGAGGATCATGGCCCACAATCCTCGGTCATTATTGCCCTCATCCTTACAACGGGCAAGATTCAATGAGCGCGAGGACCGTTAAAGGGGAGATCCCGTAACCGAAGATAGGGGGAACGTGGCGAGAAGCACGGGGATACGTACTATCGTCCCCGCCGCCATCAGTACAAAAGGTAGCCCAACCCCTCCGGTAAGGGGGGTATGCTCTCTTAACTCTACACACATTTCCTTTCTTGTTGCTTTTCCTCTCCCTCAATAAACTGACTTGAGCGTTGGGGTGGGCTCCGCCGGAAATCTCCGGCGTGTTCCCCTAATGCTCGTGTTGATCTCGCAGGGCACTGAGTTCCTCCCCGCCATAGCGACTTTCACGTGGGCAGAACCCCGGTGACTGGACATCATCGTCGATTCCTTCCGGAATAGTGGTTCTAGGGAATGAATGAAGCACATACCTTACTAGATCCCTATTTTTAATTTTCTCACCTATCACATGAAGCTCATTGATGATTTCTTTAAATCTACCATGCAATTGACTCACTGTCTCATTTGTCTTCATGGTGAAGGATTGGAGTTGAGCCACCAAGAGGTCCTTCTTGGCTCTTCTTGATTTTTTTGATCCTTCATTCAACTCAATGAACATTTCCCAAAGCTCTTTGATGGACTTGAATGGTCCGACTTTGTTCAATTGCTCCTTTGAAAGGCCATATTGTAGAGTTATTGTAGCCTTTGCATTTTCTTGAGCCTTCTTCATGATCTCTTTTGTCCAATTCTTAGTTGGGAGAGGTTCTCCCCTCTCATCCTTTGACATCTCAAAATCATCTATAACACTAAATCAATTTTCAATATCATTCATTCAATAATATTCCATTCTATCGTTCCAATAATCAAAATCATTGCCGTCAAAGAATGGGGGTCATGCGGTGTTATATCCCTCTTAAAATACCATCTTGATATTTCGATTAACGGTGAGTTCTCCCGAAACGAACCATGCTCTGATATCACTTGTTAGGACCTTTGCGTCTAGCTAGAGGGGGGTGAATAGATTCTCTTGGATTTTATCTACAAAAATGTTAGTCAAAGTACAAAAACAATATAGACAAAACAATAACAATGAAAGCAATGCTAACTCCCTTGATTTACTTAGTCTCCACCTCCTTGAGGTGAATAATCCAAGGATCCACACACACAACCAAGCTCCACTATGCTCTTCTCCTTTTTAATCAAGCTTGAAGGTGGAGAAACCCTCGCAAGATGATCTCTTCCTCTTTTACAAAATGAGACAAAGAGTATGAGGAAAAGAGTAGGCTTTGGAAGCTTTGGGCACTTTGAAGAGAATTTTTCAATCACAATTCATAATCTCTTCATGTCCCAAAGCCTCCTCTTAAATAAAGGAGAGAGTTGTTAACAAACAGCTCAGCCCCGACACCAGTCGACTGCCACCAGGACCAATCGACTGGTGTCCAGCCAACGGCTAAATTTTAACCAGACCAGTTGACTGGTACCCGGACTAGTCGACTGATCTTTCTGTGAGTTTCTGTTGGTGCAGGAAGCACCAGATCGAACCTTGTTTTGATATTGGCAAAGGATTCAAAGTTAAGGGTTATTTGTTGTCTAACAATGCTGCTTGAGAGTGCAGGAAACAAAGTTTTAGCGAAGGGCTGCTAGGCACCTGACGATGGGCTGTCAGGAAACCAAGTCCTGGCGAAGGGCTGCTGGGCGAAAACCAAGTCCTGGTGAAGGGCTGCTGGGCGAAAACCAAGTCCTGGCGAAGGGCTGCTAGGCGAAAACCAAGTCCTGGCGAAGGGCTGCTAGGCGAAAACCAAGTCCTGGCGAAGGGCTGCCGGGCAAAAGTCCAACTGGAGGATCCGGTTGGCACCAGGTAAAACTCTCCCGAGAGGAGTAGGTGAGGACGCGTTCCCCTCGAGGGAACATTAGGCGTCGGTTCGACCTAGGGCTCCATTTTGGAGATCCAAAGTCAGAACCAAGACAGCTAAGGCTGTTTTAACTAACTTATTATTTGCTGTTTTGGACTAACCCTGGATGCAGGACCGAAGGACTGTGTTTCTGCAGCTCAGAGAGCCTCAAAGGAGTGAGGCCGTAGCTGAGTAGGGTGCCCCGGATGTGTCGGGCGCCCCAGAGTCAACCCAAAGTCAGCAGAGAGGTAAACGCCCCGACAGCAGCGCAATTGGGGGCGCCCCGCGTGTGTCGGGCGCCCCGCATGTCGGGCGCCCCGCGTGTCTCGGGCGCCCACTGTGCCACGCCACTGAAGGCTGCTGCAGCTCACTCTCGCGAAGCCCTGAAGATGACGCTTTGACCGGTCAACCGGGCGCCTCGCGCTCGTCGAGCGCCCCGGTCAAAGCTGATCCCGAAGATGAAGAGATCAGCCTTGACCAGAGGGCTCGCCGGATCAAGAGCCACGTGGGGGGCGCCCCGAGCATGTCGGGCGCCCCCTGCCCTATATAAAGAGGGCCTCGACCCTATTCTTGAACAACCAATTCCTTCGACAATTCTACGCTCTTCTGCTTCCACGACACGCTCCAGAAAGCTGCCAACTCAAGCCGACGACGTCCCGCTGCTCCAGAACTTCAATCTTCACCGGACGTCGGTAACAAGAGTTGTATTTAAGTTTACGAGAATATTTTTATTATTATTTGTGTGTAAACTTTTGCGAACTTATAGAATTGCCCGCAGAAAACGGTCAACGACCGTGGGCCTTGGAGTAGGAGTCGACCCAGGCTCCGAACCAAGTAAACCGGCTGTGTTTGCGTTATTGTGTTCTCTTTTATTTCCGCTGCGCACCCGCTCTTTTTAAATCCGAACGAATTGCGACATTCACCCCCCCCCCCTCTCTCGCATTTCTCGATCCAACAAGTGGTATCAGAGCGGGGTTATTCAAAGTTGGTGCAACCACCACTTTGAAAATTCTTTTCGGATTTTTTTTTTCACTTTATTTTTCAAATAAATAATATCTGTGAGTGTATTTAAAATATCCTTACGCCTTTTTCAATTTTGAATTTTCATCTTTTTACCATTCATTAGAATTGATAAAACGATCAATTTTTGAAAATTTGTCATAAATTTTTTTATTATTATTTTAATATTATTTTGCCTCGAAAATCGTGCAATATTTATTTTGGACTATTTTTCTCTTGCTCCCGCACTACTAATCCAAGACCAAGTCTTGGTACATTTCTATTTTTCTTTTTGTGTGCAAGATTTGTTCTTAATGGCCAATCAAGAATGGAACAGTACCCGTCCACCACTCTTCTCCGGCAAGAACTTCAACTCTTGGAGAAGTCAAATGGAGTCGCTTCTAAAAACCCACATGGACCTATGGCTAATCATCCAAACGGGATTTTCTTTTCCCGTAGAAGATGGAATGTCGATCGCTTGGGAGAAATTGGACGAACCAACTCTGAGGAAGATCGAGACTGATGCTAAGGCAACAGTAATCTTGCAATGTGGTCTAACCAACGAGCAACTCAAGCTAGTCGGTTCATTTGGATGTGCTAGAGAAATCTGGGAAAAACTGATTAACCTTCATCAAGAGATCTCAGATGAAGAAGAAGATCAGGTAAATTATCTTGCCTTTTCGGTCCGAGCACAAACAGCCGAGTCAGAGTCTGAACCAGAATCGAACGACGAACTGACAGAGATGATAAGTAATTTTAAATGCTTTTCAAAATTAGAATTAAATAATCAAACAGATACTATAATGGTCGAGGAAGGTATAATTTCTATTGCAGGGAAATCTCCTAAACAACTACCAAAGAAGGAGCTTCAACAAGTACCCAAGTCCGACTCAGACACGGAACCAGAAGATGAATTTAGATCCGAGACAGCAACAATTAAGGGGGAGATTCCTAATAAGGAATCAAAAGGTAAAATTACAAATTTGAATTTTAAAAATCATATAATTTGTTACATATGCAGGGAGAGAGGGCACTACCAAACTAAGTGTCCTACCCGTAAGATTCAAACGATACCACCGACGGCAACAAAGAAACGAGCTCCAAAAGCACGAAAGAACAAGAGTCGCATTCAATGCTTCAAGTGTCAGGAGTTTGGGCATTACAAAGAGGAATGCACAGATAAACGTTACAAAGATCCAGGGAAACCAACCAAAATGGGTAACTGTAATTCACATCCAAATCAACTCTTTACCTTGAATACTGATAGTTTAATTAATCTCCCTTGGTCAAATTTAGATATGGATGCATGCTTAGATAACTTAATGAAATCATGTATATTAGCAAAGTCAAAATTCAAAATGTTAAGACAAGAAAATGAGACTTTGAAAATTAAAATTGATATACAAGAAAAACTGATTAATAATTTTGCAAACTTAGAAAATCCAGAAATTTCTCCTCACTATGACATTATCTGAAGTTTTGTTTTGGCTATTCATAGGACTAGATAGCTTAAGGACTTAACCAATTACTTGAAATTTGAAAACATAGTATTGGGAGGAGGTGAGATGATAGTACGTTGGGGAAACCAACTCTAATAAGATCAAGTCTACTTGGTCTCTTTAGACTGGTGAAATCAGCCGAAGCTACCGATCCAAGACCCAAGCTAGTTAGACCAGAAAATGACCTAATTTAATTTGAAAATGAAATTTCATTAAAAGGCTTTGTCAAGGAAAGGGTGGATGATCCCATAAGGCTACGGCCAAAGAAGGCCTAGTGCCTCGCCAAGACCTGGAAGCCAATTTCTGAAATTCAAATTCAAATTATCTTTTGTCAAATTCGAATCTAACACAAATTTCAAATAATTATAGATTCTAATCTGTGTTCAAAATTTCTGCTTTCTAAACTTATTTTTTTTTATCAAATCTGTTTTCAAAATTAAATAACTTTTTTCAAAATAAATGAAAATTCCTTTTCAAAATTAATTTTTACCTTCAAACCTGTCTCACAAGAACTTTTAAGGCTAACTGTTTGAAAACCCTAGATTGGGTGAGACAGGAAAATTAAGTTCAAATTAAAATTTCTTTTATGTTGTGTTTTAATTCAGAGGATAATTCCAACATAGTCAAACCTTAGTCAACTGAGTCAAACATGGTCAAACCTAGTCAACACTAAGGTCTTAGATAAAGTCAGTCTATGTTGGATACAGAGGGAGTTCTTCTTAATATTTTTTAGATTTCTCAAAATCCTTATGCTTTAAAACTTATTTTCATCTCAAAAATAAGGCTTTCAAAAGTTGATTCAAAAGCCTTCGTATATTACTATCTATTTGAAAAATTATTATCATTTCAAAATATTCTTCGAAAACTGTGTTATCATTCCTAATTATGTTGAAAATTACTATACTCAAAATTTTCTTCATTCCAGATTGAATTTTCTAAAATTATCTTCTTGAAAATTACTATACTCAAAACTATACTCTTTTGATTTTAATAAACCCTAAAGACACAGAGGAAGGTCCATTTCATGATCCACTAGGACTCCTAGGAAGTGTCAAATTTAGGAGGAGTTTGATTCAAAAGAAGAATTTTTGAAATTTTTTTTGGTAATTATTTTAAAGTTATTAGATAATTCTTATAACTTAAATCAAACCCTAAAACTCAGAGGAAGATCACTTGTAATCAACAAGCTTCCTAGGACTGGGTCAAGTTTAGGGGGAGATCAAATTAAAAGAATTGTTGAAAATTTTTCAAAATATATGTTTTCATGCACTGCAAGTTTAAAATCCTTTTTGAAAACATAAATAATTTTTCGTTCAAAATATTATTATTATTGTGGCCTATGAAATTGCTTTTGAAATAATATTTACATGGGTTGGCGAATTTCCAGGACACTTAGGAAAATATCCTTGTAGTCAATAAGGTTTCCTAGGATTGTGTCAGACTGGAAAATAAACCAAGTCAAGCAAAATATTGTGTCTTCAAAAGGTCATACATTTTTCAAAATGTACTAGCATAATACTTTTCAAAAATTACTCATATCTTTCAAAGTCTAATATTTTTTCTAAAAGTACTTATGTGTTTCAAATCATAATTTATTTCAAAAGTACTTATGTCTTCAAAAATGCATAATATCTTTCAAAAAGTACTGCTATTTTTCAAATTATAATGTTTCCAAAAGTACAAATATTTTTCAAGGCAAAAGTGTTCTAAGTGCGTGAAGCTTTTAAAGATTTGCCTACAAATACATTTTTTTAAATGGATTTAATCTAGAAATTTAAGTTTTTTTTATGCCTTCAAAATTATTCTAAGTATCTTTTTGCTTTCAAAATTCATAGGCTCTGATACACAAACATTCTCCTTATCAATTCCTTCAAAATATTATTCTTAATTGAACTTAAAAATGGTCTAAGGAAAAGAATTTAACATTAAGGGGGAGAGATAGGAAAGAAAAGAGGGAATCAAAATTTTCAAATTTGAATTTCAAAATCATCCGAAGTACTTAATTTTTTTCAAAATCAATTTAAGTAGTTGATTTTTTACTTAATTTTTTTTAAAATACAACTTAAGTACTTAACTGTTTCTTTCAAAAATTATTTCTAAGTCTTTCTCAAAAATTATTTCTAAGTACTTAACAATTCCTTTCAAAAATTTATTTCAAGTATTTAAATGAGTTTAGTACTTAACTATTCTTAAACCAAGTACCTGACACTTAATTTTTCAAACTTCTCAAAAGTACTTGCTTTATACTTGAAAATTATCTAAGTGTAAAAAGTTTTGAAAATATTTTCACTCTGTTTTTGAAATACTTTGTCAAAAACATGAAGCACTTAGAAAAACTCATAAATCCCCATTAGAAACCTTGCTAACCCATGTATGCTTTTGATATATGTCAAAGGGGGAGGAAAGGTCAAAGTTAAGTATTTTAAGTAGTTTATAACACAAGTATTCAGGGTTTTATGAAAAATAAAGGATTTTTTTCTCAACTCTACAGTTATGCTTCAGTTATGCTTCACTGTTTACCTTATGATTTTTCTTCAACTCTACAGTTATACTTCAGTTATGCTTCACTGTTTACCTTATGCTCTTAACTGTTGTAATTTTTCCCTTAACTTTGAATTGTGTTGCCATAATCAAAAAGGGGGAGATTGTTGGTGCAGGAAGCACCAGATCGAACCTTGTTTTGATATTGGCAAAGGATTCAAAGTTAAGGGTTATTTGTTGTCTAACAATGCTGCTTGAGAGTGCAGGAAACAAAGTTTTAGCGAAGGGCTGCTAGGCACCTGACGATGGGCTGTCAGGAAACCAAGTCCTGGCGAAGGGCTGCTGGGCGAAAACCAAGTCCTGGTGAAGGGCTGCTGGGCGAAAACTAAGTCCTGGCGAAGGGCTGCTAGGCGAAAACCAAGTCCTGGCGAAGGGCTGCTAGGCGAAAACCAAGTCCTGGCGAAGGACTGCCGGGCAAAAGTCCAACTGGAGGATCCGGTTGGCACCAGGTAAAACTCTCCCGAGAGGAGTAGGTGAGGACGCGTTCCCCTCGAGGGAACATTAGGCGTCGGTTCGACCTAGGGCTCCATTTTGGAGATCCAAAGTCAGAACCAAGACAGCTAAGGCTGTTTTAACTAACTTATTATTTGCTGTTTTGGACTAACCCTGGATGCAGGACCGAAGGACTGTGTTTCTGCAGCTCAGAGAGCCTCAAAGGAGTGAGGCCGTAGCTGAGTAGGGCGCCCCGGATGTGTCAGGCGCCCCAGAGTCAACCCAAAGTCAGCAGAGAGGTAAACGCCCCGACAGCAGCGCAATTGGGGGCGCCCCGCGTGTGTCGGGCGCCCCGCATGTCGGGCGCCCCGCGTGTCTTGGGCGCCCACTGTGCCACGCCACTGAAGGCTGCTGCAGCTCACTCTCGCAAAGCCCTGAAGATGACGCTTTGACCGGTCAACCGGGTGCCCCGCGCGCGTCGAGCGCCCCGGTCAAAGCTGATCCCGAAGATGAAGAGATCAGCCTTGACCAGAGGGCTCGCCGGATCAAGAGCCACGTGGGGGGCGCCCCGAGCATGTCGGGCGCCCCCTGCCCTATATAAAGAGGGCCTCGACCCTATTCTTGAACAACCAATTCCTTCGACAATTCTACGCTCTTCTGCTTCCACGACACGCTCCAGAAAGCTGCCAACTCAAGCCGACGACGTCCCGCTGCTCCAGAACTTCAATCTTCACCGGACGTCGGTAACAAGAGTTGTATTTAAGTTTACGAGAATATTTTTATTATTATTTGTGTGTAAACTTTTGCGAACTTATAGAATTGCCCGCAGAAAACGGTCAACGACCGTGGGCCTTGGAGTAGGAGTCGACCCAGGCTCCGAACCAAGTAAACCGGCTGTGTTTGCGTTATTGTGTTCTCTTTTATTTCCGCTGCGCACCCGCTCTTTTTAAATCCGAACGAATTGCGACATTCACCCCCCCCTCTCTCGCATTTCTCGATCCAACAGTTTCTTCTCAACGCTGTTAGTCGACTGCTTCCCTTGGCAGTCTACTGCCCAACTTACAAACTCACTCTCAGCCTCTCCAGAGTCCATCCTTCGTGTATGCCTTGAAGTCCACTTCCTCGGCATGCCCCTTGAAGTTCTCTTCCTTCGGCTCTCGTCCCTCGGATGCGCACACAAGCCTACGACATATCTCCATGTCATCCTTCGCGTATGCCTTTGAAGTCTACTTCCTCGGCTTGCCCTTTGAAGTCCTCTTCCTTCGGCTCTCGTCTCTCGAATTGTTGGTGCAAGTTGCATCAATGATGTTCTCCTCTAAGTGTTTTAATGTTTGACAATTTACTTAAGTCAGTGACACATTGAACAAACAAAGGGGAGTTAAGAGAGGAGTAACTAAAGTGGAAGTAAGTCCTAGTAAACCTAGGAAATAAGTCCTGGTTCAGGGAATTGGGCACTAAGTCCTGATCGAGGATTGGGCACTATGTCCTGGCAAAGGGCTGGGCACCGAAGACCTGCTCGGAAGGTGGGCACTAAGTCCTGGTCGGGGACTGGGCAAGAAGACCTGGCTGAGGGTTGGGCACCAAAGACCTAGTTCGGGGAATTGGGCACGAAGACCTGGCTGAGGGTTGGGTACCTAAGTCCTGGACCTAGGGTTTGGGCACAAAGTCTTGGTTCGAGGGACTGAGCAACTTAGCTAAGCGATGACTAAGGAAAGAAGTAAAGACGGGTCAGGGTTCGGGTGTCTCGAGGTCCGGAAGTATCGGAAGCTAAGCAAAAGTCCACCCGAAGGACTGGGTGGCAACCGTCTCCTGAAAGGAGTAGGTGAAAGACGCGTTCTCGGGGGTGGGAACTTGCGTCAGTTCGACCTAGGATTTTGTGGAAATCCGAAGTCAGAACCAAGTCCTTAAGGTTAAGAATGTGTGTATATTTGCTTTGTATATGTGTATCTTGTAGGTACCAAGATTGAAAAACAAAGCAGACAAAACAAGGCTGGAGGCTTTGAAGCTAGGTGCCCCCATGCATCCAGGGCGCCCCCAATGATGGGGGTGCCCATGCCAAAGAAGGAAAAAATAGTTTTCGTGTGGCAAGCAGAATAGGCCTCAAGCGGGGCGCTCGGGAGGTCCGGGGTGCCCGGGTTCAAAGCTGTTTTGCTGCTGCGAGTTCGAAGCAGGAGATTAACGTTGACTGGTTTCGAGCTAGGCGCCCAGGAGGTCCAGGGCACCCTGGTCAGAGGTTTTATCAGCCGCGGCGAGGTCGGCACGGGGATAAGGTTTGACCGGGTTTATAGGGGCGCCCCCAGCGTTCAAGGCGCCCGTATGAAGCCTATATAAGGGGCTTCGACCCCTCTGCTTTAGACACAACTGCTAAGTGCTATTTTGATCATTTTGACCGACGACAACGCGCTAATGATGAGGCTCTACGACCGGGAGGCTCCAGGAGGAAGTGCACGGCACTTCGGAGGTCCAGATCGGCCGAGTTTCAGATTCTTGTTCGGTTTGCTTTTATTTGTTCCGTACTTAACTTTCAATATTGTTGCTTGTAACTATACACTGTAAGACGAGTTTTCTCCGCCTCCGGAAATTCCAGAAAGGAGACCAATAGTGGACTCACACCGAGTACATAGGCCTTGGACGTACTGACCCTGGGGGGTAGGGAACCAAGTAAATAAATCCCGCTGTGTCCTTGTGTATTGTTTTTCTTTTTCTGTTTTACTTTTCCGCTGTGCTACTAACTATGATCTTAGAACGTTCGAAAGATTTACGAAGTTTATCGAAAGATTTTCACGGTCGATATTCACCCCCCCCTCTATCGACGGCACCGGTCCTACATGGTTCACTCCGTTATTCTTCATGTGTGGTTCACCAAGCCCTGTAAGACTCAAACACACATCAAACCAACATGAAAACCTAACTTAATCATATTGACACACACATCAAAACTCATGATATACCTGATCAAACTTGGGTCGATTGCACCAACAATTAACCCAACCTTGATGAAGTTGGCACTTTGAGTCATTTTCAAGGAGTTATTACCCTTAAAAATGAGAAGGAAGTTTCATTATTTACTCTTGAGGAATAAAATTATGCCAAACTATATTTTTGGAAGATTGAACTTGATAAAATTAGCACAACTAGGATAGAATTCAAAGAAATGCCAAGTTGGTAGTTTTGGCATTCTCTTGAAAAATTAGGGCAATTAAGGTTAGTTAGGCTTAGCAATTAAGAACTAGTACTTAGAAAATTTAGTTATTTTCTTTTATGCTAAAATATCTCGATTTGTATGCCCAATCACATGTCATGACATCATAATTCATCATTCATATTTTATTATATGAATTTAGTTTTGTAAAAGTATTTTTAGCTTTTGAAAAGTATTTATATGATGCATGCCATGTTCATTATCATGAATGGTTTAAATTTGTGAAATTAAGGACATTGACATTAATTGACATCCTAGGTGGATGATCAAATTAATAATGTTTAGGTAGAAATGCATGAACCCTAGTTTAGGAAGAACCAATTTGTACATCTCACAAGACCATAAGTTGACTTGTATATATTTTGAGACACATTAAATATAAGTGAGATGTTAGGTTGATGAATAAAACTCAAGGTGTCGATAAAGAGCAACTATTTGAGTTTTAATTTCATCCAAAATAAGAATTTAAGTGAACTCCAATCATTATGAAAGCTAATGTACAAGTCATGTGCATTTAGCCCAAAGAGCATGGTTGGAAATTATTTTTGAAAAATTTTTCAAAACTATTTTGGAAAACCTTGGTGAAGACTATTTTTTGATAGGAGTCATCATTTTGATGAATTGGATACAAAATGAAGTAAAACATTGATGTTTTTCAAGGTTTTCAATTTTGTGTCAATCATTGAAAATGAAGGTTATTTTTATAGAAAACTATTTTTCCATGATAGTATATATCATAAATAATGTCTACATAAAATTTTATAATTTTTAGAATTTTATAGAATTATTTAGGAGTTTCTAAAATTCGATTTGAAATTATTTTCAAAAATCAGAAACTCTCAATCGATCAGGTAATCAATTGGGGCATTCATCAATCGATTGGGTAATCAATTGGTGAAAGTTTTCCATGAGCATAAAAGGTGACGTAATTGATTAGTTGATCGATTAAGGATGGTCATAATCGATCCAATGATTGATTAAGACATGGGTTAATTGATTAGGACCCAACACCAATTGATTGACACGACTAGAATTGTCTAATTTCAATCCACTACCTAATTTTGAGTAACCTAATAATTCCTAACCCTCTAGAATACTTTTATAAGTATATTAGGGTAATTTCATGATGAAAACAAAATGAGATAGGTTTTGGTGAAAAGTATGGGTTAAGAAGACGTTTTGATTCAAGTTTTGAAATTTTCTCATAACTTCACTTTGAGTTTTCCTAAAGGTTTAGGAACTCAAAATCATTGTTGGTGCAATGATAGAGGTTTCGAGCATGTTTTGAGGGAGAGATTTTCCTTAAAAGCATATGTTTTATTTTTTCTTTAGGATAATGAGAAGAAGAAGATTGGGAATCTTCATCATGATGAATGCTCAAGGTTGAGCATGGGTTACAATGAAATGTATGAGACTTTCATTGGGTACTTTGAACATCTAGACTCTCGGGGAGAGTTTTTCTATCTGTCATAGGAGGAGAAATTGTAAGGCTAATATAGATTAGTCTAACTCAAATATATTATCAAACATCAAAAAGGGAGAGATTGTTGATGCAATATTTGTTAGGTCAGGGTTGACCTAGTTTGACTAGGCTTAGGAGAGCTTGAGTTTCGATGTTTGATAATGATGTTAGAACATTGTGTGAGTTAAGTGGGTCAAGGTTGACTAAAGACTTAATTGGTGAAGTCTAGGTGGATCGGAGTGATCGCATACTAGCACGAGAAAAATCCTAGTGGGACTAGGTGAAGTCCAAGTGGATCAAGGAGATCACATATTAGCATGAGAAAAGTCCTAGTTGGGAACTAGGTAAGGAAAAGTCCAAGTCGATTAATGGTTTGATCAGACACATGGTGAGGAAGTCTTAACAGGTCACGGTTGACCAAGGTTAGGCAAGGGAACCCTATACTTGTGTTAGAGTGTCAATCAATCAAGGGGTTGTTGTCTTGCGAGAATAGAAAGATCTTTAATTGATTGGGTGATCGATTAAGGGTCTGCTAATCGATTGGGTGATTGATTGGCGCAGGATTATCGCGAGAACAGAAGCATGCTGAATTGATTGAGTAATCAATTCAACATCCTCTTAATCAATTGGGCAATCGATTAATGAGGATCATAGTTGATTGACCAATCAGTTGCGGCTATATTGCGAGAGCACAGAAATGTACTGAATTGATTCAACAATTAATTAAGATCTTCTTAATCGATTGGCTAATCTATTAAGCTTCAAAAAATAGTCGTTGAACGGCTAATCTGATGTGATAAGCGTTGGGTGATCAAATGGGTGAACCCTAGGTCGCTGGTTATAGGGTTTTCATGTAGGTTTAAAGTGGAACTCTTCTTCTTCTTCCATCACCATTTCAAATGAGTTCTTGGAGCAAAGTGCTACTATATTTCCAAGGGTTGAGAGGCGATTCCAAGCTAGAAGAAAGCAAGAAAAGCAAAGAGAGTTTATTATTGTAAATCTTGTAAGATTTCTTTTGTATTTACTTGTTCTTTGTTGTATTTCTTCTTGTGAGTTTGTAAGAGGTTTCTCCACCTCAAGGAGGAGATTTTTCATAGTGAATGAGAGAATGAGGAAGAGCGGATCTTTGGATTAGTCATCTCAAGGAGGTGGATACCAAGTAAATCCTAAGGTGTTAGCATTGCTCAAGTTTTCGCTGCGATAAATCTTCAACGAGCAAAGATTGGAGCTAATTACCCCCCTCTAGCTCGCCTACCAGTACTAACAATCATTGCTTAATGATTGATTAAATCTTGTCTCTACATAATTTGCAAAATATAAAGAGCAGAATGTCAAACATTCCTTAGCTAAATACCCTTTAGCAATAGATCCTTCTAGTCTACTTCTATTTTGAACATAATACTTCAATGTTCCAAGGTACCTTGTGTCAAAACACAACAATTTGTATTATTTATATAAAAAAATATTTTAATCAATTGGATACATCCAATGATAGTGAACTGGTCCAGCAAGTTGTACTTTAGTTGCCAAATGAATAGTTAGATGAATGATTATGTCAAAAAATGATGGAGAAAAATCTTTTCCAATTCACATAGGGTCATTGCAATATCTCTCTTTAAACAAACCAAATCCATAGGAGAAATTACTTTACAACATAACTCTCAAAAATATCTACTTAATCTAATCAAGAAATCCAAACAAATTTAGATAAAGTTCTTCGTAGTGCTACCGGCAATAATTGCTGCATCAAAATGTGATTGTCATGACTTTTTAAACCACTTAATATTGTCAATTTCATTTGAATAGATCATGATATATTGGATGCATAGCCATCTGGAACTTTTTTTTAAGACCTTGCAAAATATACCCTTCTCTTTTTTCCCCGATTGAAAAAGATGATGGAGGTACATAAACTTTCTTTCATCCTTTCTCAATAGGATGAAGTGATGATCTTATCCCCATTTCTTGCAAATCAAGTAATGATTTGTGATTATCATTCAATTTTCCTTCTATATTCAGCAATGTCCCACAAATAGATTCACATCTTTTCAATATGCATAAGGTAAAGATTGTGACGTATTACATTATCTTTCCAATATGATAAATCAAAGAAAATACTCATTTTTTCCAATTGAATGGCAATGTTGAATTATCATTAACTATTTTCCCAAAAGTAAACTTAAAATTTTTTAACTCATTTATCACCATGTCTCCTGATAGTATAGATGGTGGTCTTCTATACTCTTCTATTCCATCATAAAATTGAGCATTTTTTTCAAAATACATGATCACTATTTAAAAACATCTGATGGCCAATATAATAGTATTTTCCGCAATGTTTTAACCATTGTGAATGTGTAAATTGATGACACACTAGGCATGCAGGTTTTCCTTTTGTACTCCATCCTGATAAGGTTGCATATCCAGGAAAATCATTTATTGTCCATAATAATGCGACATGTAATTGAAAATTCTATTTAGTTGATGTATCATATGTTTGAACTCCTATCTCCCATAAATACTTCAAATCTGGAACAAGAGGATGCAAGTAGATGTCGATGTTATTTCCTGGAGTGGATGGTCCAGGTATCAATAGTGACAACATAAAGTATAGTTGTATCATACACATCCATGGTGGAAGATTATATGGCATTAAAATAACTAGTTATGTACTATGTGTCACACTTATATTTTTAAACGGATTAAATCCATCTAATGCTAAACCAAGCCTTATGTTACTAAGATCCTTTGCAAATTCTGGGTGCTTATGGTCAAATGTTTGCCAAGCAGGAGAGTCAGCCGAATGTCGCATGTAGCCATCCTTTGTGCGGGATTCAAAATGTCATCTCATATGGGATGATGTTTTGGATGACATGAACAAACGTTGAAATCTAGGCTTTATTGGAAAATTCATAAAACCTTACATGCGATTTTTCTCTTCTCACTAGTAGAATCATTTTCAGATGTTTCCCATCTAAGCTCACTACATGTTTTGCATTGAATTATTTCTTTATCCAACCTCCAAAACAAAGTGCAATCATTAGGGCAAGCAAGAATCTTTTCGTAACCAAGTCCTAATTGCTTCATCAATATTTTTGATTCATAGTATGACTTAGGCAAATCATCCATTGCATTTGGAAATGCTTCTCTCAACAAATTTAACAGCATATCAAAAATCAGGTTGATCATTTTGCCTACACACTTCAAGTGAAGCAAACGAATAATAAATGCAAGTTTTGAGAATTTCTTACAACTTGGATATAATTCTTTTTCAGAATCATCAATTAATTTATAGAATTTCTTTGCCTCTCTAGTTGGAATCTCTTTACCATTTTCAAATTCAGATGTGTTAATAATACTATCATTATACTCTGAGATCCCAAATGCCGCATAAACTAATCCTTGCATATCATCTGCATCCTTTCATGATGGAGCAAAAGTAGAGTTTATGGATGCAATATATGCTATCTCTCCATGAGCTATCTAGTGAGTATAACCTTTGATAAATCCATCAACCGTTAAATGATCATAAGCAACCTCTCTTGAAATAAATATACCAATCTTACACCATACACAAGGGCATTAAATCATTCCATTTATGTTAGCATTATAAAATGCAAAATGTAAGAAACTCTCAACTCCATTTCCATATTCCTCAGTTTATCTTGTTAAAACCATCCAATTCTTATCTATATGATTCAAAAAAAAATACTTATTCAAATAAGTTTAACATTATGATAAATTGAAATTTTTTTATCGTGATAGAGGTAAAGCAAGTGAAATGCATATCTACATAGTAGAAAGAATAGAAAATGCTTAGCCCTAAGCAGCAGAAAATTCAATGGTTTATAAGCTACTAATACATAGCCATATACAAAAAATTCAACACTTAATAAACAACTAATGCATAGCCATATACAAAGAACAGAAAATTCAACAGTTTACAAGAGTGGAACAAGCATGCCAAGTTACTTAGTATAGTTGAGACAGAAAACTCATAAATGACAAAAGCCCTAAGGAGAAATAGAGAAAAAAACTGAGAATCAATGATAACTCATAAATGGCACAAGTCATAAGGAGGCAAGGAGAAAAAAAATTGAGAATCATACCTTTTTCAGGAAGTTTGGATCTTCAATCGAAGAATACGTTTGAACGCAGAAAAGGAGAAGGTCAAAGATTAGCTTCGGGCAGTGCTTCGTGTGGAAAAGAGAAAACATCAGGAGAGCTGCTACATGCAGAAAAGAGGAGAAGGAGACTGGATGCGGCGAAAAAGGAATCACACTTCGACGGAGCAAGAGGAGGAGGTGTGAGGCAGTGAGGCATGTGATTAGAAGGAGAAGGAGGCGTCTTAGAGCTAATTTTGTGATGATTGACTAGGGACTTTTTGTATCATATTCAATTATTAATAAAGGAATGTTTGGTTATTATACTTACTTTATATTTGTGCCAAATAACTAAGTATAATAATGTTCTTGGGTAGTAGGTTCTTATCTACATCATATCGATTGGTTGAATCGATAGTAAGATGATGTAGAGAATACTATACTAAACCATTCCTAGTCAAGCATTAATATTCAAGGATAATATTAATGCATGGAGACTAGTATGTAGGTCAATTGATGACTTGAGCTCACAAGTCATGGATAAGTGATATCAAGTTAACACATGAGTATACATTAAAGAATGTGTACTGAATTGACCCGCCATGAGAAAATTTCATAGATTATCATATAAGTGTCATAAACTTTCTCATGCGACTATTAGTAGGTCTCATGTGACTATTAGTAGGAATAGTCCTTAGACCTGAAGTCACTACGGTTCCCTACATAAGGAGTTATGTACTTTGGTATCGTCAAACGTCACCCGTAACAGGGTGGACTATAAAGGCGATCATTGGGTATGTAATAAATTATGCAGAGGGATATGAGTGATGTAGATGGGATCTATCCCTCCCATATGACGGGAGTGATATCTATGAGTCCCTTGATCAAGTAAGACTACTAAAATGCATGACCATGCTCAAATGAGTCAATATGAGATATTGAGCTCATTTGTTTGAGTGTGTCTATTTGAGGATCAAGAAACACAAAGATTGATCGAGGATGACACGGTCTATGCCTCATTGATCAATCTAAATATCAAGGATAGAAGGACAAGGTCATACATTATCATAGTCACGGAGGTTAAGTCGGATCTCGACTTTCTAGTCACTTGGGTAGCAATGATGCATTGCTAGATGCCGCTCATTGCTTATGTGTCTAAAGTGGTTTAGACACATTGCCAACGTTACGAGAACCTATTGGGTCACACACTACGGACACGATGCTTCGGAGATTAATTGATCTTAGTTTGACTAAGATTTGATCCGAATTGAATTAATTAAGTTAGACTCAAGTGAATCCAATTAGATTATAGGATTGAGTCTAATTTGAGTTAGACTCATCTAGATTAGACTCAACCACTTAATTATGGATAATATTCATTAAATGGTTTAATGAAAATTATTTAAGAGGAAGGATAAGAGGTATTCTATTCATTAGATGAATAGAATATTCAGAGTCTCAAGGAATACCAAAAGGCTTGGTATTCATTGGGTTTTATTAGCATTAAGATGAGAGGCACTCAAGGGACATAGACCATTGGTATTCATTAGATGAGTATAAATATCCCCTCTTGTCAAAGGCTAATGATGAGCACTTCTCTTCTTCTTCTTTCTTCCTGCTTGTCCAAAACTCCCTAGTGGAGGTTCTTGTGCTTCGTGAACCATCCCAAGTTGCTAGCACAACTAAGGTGGTTCCTCTCCGAGGAAAAGATCGTGTTCGTGTGGATACGCATAGAGGCACGGACACTTGAACGTGCAAGAGATCCGACTTACCTCAGATAAGCGGGATAAGCGAAGGGCACGCGCCAAAGGTATACCTATACGATAGGATTTTTGTAAATTCACTTTGTATGAGTTTTCTTTCGCATGGATCGCTCAAGGGATCTTATTTCCGCTGTGAATTTTAAATATTTTTGTCCATAGATCCCTACAGTGGTATCATAGCCACTTGCGAAAGATCCTACAAAGTTTAGAAAAAACTTTTATATGTGATATATAAGTAGGACATAATTTTGTTGTAAATTGTATAATGTATGAGCATTTGTTGAGATACAAAAGTTTGTGTTGATCAAACTAAATGTCCATAGCATTATCATATGAATATGAAAGTGTGCTATGGTCCGATTGTACTCAACAAATTTTATAACCTTTGGTTTCGTCTCATGAGTATTTTTACAATCATAATAAAAATTGATGCCCTAAATCTATTGTGTGTGATTAATGACATGGTGCATGGTTATGGCCTTAACCCCAATATGATTGGATGTATATGTGTGTGTGCATGTTGTAATGTAATTCATAATACAGCCTGCGTGTCGTGCCTTATCTCTATTTTTCTAGTTGTAAAATAGATTTAAATTTGAATGTAACTCGAGTTTTCCTAATTTGTAATGTACAAAATGAGGAGTGGAATGCTCATTAAAGGATGAAGTTACAAGAAGGATGTGCGACACATGACGACCGAAGGATGCACTTGGAAAAGATGTTATCCCTAGTTTGACCATCGATTTTCCCATTGGCTTGAGAAGATCGTAGCATACGGGTTATAACCATGTCACATTTATCGCTTATATGTTGATATATGCAATATGTGTATGTGATGCATGATTAGATAAATATCTTAATTAAGTCAACTCGATATGTCTACCAAAGTTTGATACTCATAAACTACCTCGATCATTTGTTGTTGAGTTTGCCAAAGCAAAGTGACACATTTTATCTTAGTAGAGTGCGAGAGGGCAATTGTGATATCCCGCTATCGAACTTTGGGTGAGACTTAACTAAGTCACCTCAATTTGATTGAGAAACTTAGAGGCATATCCCAAAAGTTAGAAAAATTGGGTAAGAGAACAATTATACTAAGTCTTGGCCGATTAGCCAAAGCTAACTCAAGATGATATGTAATGTGGATCTTGACCCTTTTGTTTCCAAGAGTTGCATAAGATGTAATTGATAAAATGTTACATACCTAATTATACCAAGTCTTGGGTGATTAGCCAAAGCTATCTCAAGATGAGGTATAATATGGATCTTGTCCCACATGAATATGGTCACTTTTTGGTTTGGAGGTAGTAGTATGGGAAAATTGAGTTTGCGTACATCCATTACTATCCCCTATCAAAGCTCTATGATTCAGGAGTATCATTTAATTAAAGACCTAATTAAATGATCTAGATATGATATTTATTTCTGTATGTTTTACTGTTGAAGATCATCATGTCATCTAACACGTCAAATACTCTCTCTCTGCGATCCGTCCTTGAGAAGGACAAGCTCAATGGAGCAACTTTCCTGGACTGGTACAGAAACCTGAGGATCGTCCTCAAGCAAGAATGAAAGTTGTATGTCCTAGAGCAACCTCTTCCAGAAGCAGCCGCCATTACTGCTACTCGTGTGAAAAAAGAAGCTTACAAGAAGCATCAGGATGATGCACTCGATATATCATGCCTCATGCTTGCCACCATGAACTCTGAGCTTCAGAAGCAACATGAGAATATGGATGCACATGATATGGTTGAGCACCTAAAATAACTATATCAAGGGCAAGCTAGGCACGAGCGGTTTGAGGTGTCTAAGGCCCTATTTGCATGCAAGATGTAAGAAGGAACTCCCGTAGGAACTCACGTACTCAAAATGATTGGGTATATCAAGAACCTTGAAAGATTGAGACTTCCACTGGGCTAAAAATTGGCCACGGACCTTATCCTGCAATCGTTGCCGGAAGGGTACAGTCAATTTGTCATGAACTATAACATGAATAAAATTGACAAGTCATTGCCTGAGATGCTCAGCATGTTGAGAACTGCTGAACTCAATCTCAAGAAAACCAAGATCAGTAATGTACTGATGGTACAAAAGGGCAAAGGCAAATGGAAGCCTAAGGGCAAGGGTAAGACCCAAGCCAAAGGCAAGGCCAACTCTACTGCACTGAAGGCCAAAGGCGGGGTGTCTAAGGAAGGGACTTGCTTCCACTGTGGTGAGACCGGGCATTGGAAGCGGAATTGCAAAATCTACCTGGAGGAAGAAGAAAAGAAGTGAGACTTCTGCCTCAAGTATTTTTGTTGTAGAAGTCAATCTATCTATTTCTTCTTCTTGGGTATTAGATACCGGTTGTGCATCTCACATTTGTACTAATGTGCAGGGCTTTCGAAGAGCTAGATCGTTGACAAAGGGCGAAGTGGACCTACGAGTAGGCAATGGCGCAAGAGTTGCTGCTATAGCTGTAGAACATATTCCTTGTCTTTGCCCACTGGGCTTATCTTAGAACTAGAGGAGTGCTTTTATGTACCTGCACTAACTAAGAACATAATTTTGTATCTTGTTTGGATAAGAAAGATTTTCATTTATCATAAAGGACAAATATTGTTCTATAATGTTAAATGACATGTTCTATTGTAGTGCACCACTTATGAATGGACTCTATGTTCTAGACTTAGAGAACCCAATCTATAACATAAATACCAAACGGTTCAAACCAAATGATTTGAACCAAACGTATCTCTGGCATTGTCGCTTAGGTCATATAAATGAGAGTCGCATATCCCAGCTCCATAAGGATGGATTACTGGACTCATTTGATTTTGAATCATATGAGACATGTGAATCTTGTCTTCTAGGCAAGATGACCAAGACTCCATTTAGTGGACACGGCGAAAGAGCGACAGACTTGTTAGGACTCATACATACTGATGTATGTGCCCTTTCAATGTCACAACTAGAGGAGGCTATCAGTACTTCATCACTTTCACTGATGATGTCAGTAGATACGACTATGTGTATCTCATGAAACACAAGTAGAATCCTTTGAAAAGTTCAAAGAATTCAAAAGTGAAGTACAAAACCAACTTGGCAAGAATATTAAGATGCTTCGATCAGATCGAGGTGGTGAATACCTTAGCCAAGAGTTTCATGACCATCTAGCTGAGTGTGGGATCATATCCCAACTCACTCCACCTGGAACACCACAGTGGAATGGTGTGTCCGAGTGGAGAAATCGTATCCTATTAGATATGGTACGATCGATGATGAGTCAGACAGATCTTCCTACTTTCTTCTGGGGATTCGCTCTAGAGATAGCTCTTTTCACACTTAACCGATCTCCATCAATGGTCGTCATAAAGACACCATTTATGATATGGACTGGGAAGAGTCCCACGATGTCTTTTATGAGGATTTGGGGTTGTGAGGCTTACGTTCGACGTCAAGTCTCAGATAAACTAGGACCCAAATCTGATAAGTGCTATTTTGTAGGATATCCCAAGGAAACGAAGGGATATTACTTCTACAATCCAACTCTAGGCAAAGTGTTTGTCACTAGAAATGATATTTTTCTAGAAAGAGAGTTTATTTCTAGAAGAAATAGTGGGAGTAAAATCCATCTTGAAGAAGTTCAAGATGCAGATAGTATGAGGTCTTGATGGACATTGAACAGGCACCACAAGATGTTGTGGATCATGAGATTGTTGCACAAGAAGTTGTGGAGCAACAACCTGTTCAAGTAGACCAACCTCTTCGCAGATCTGATAGGATACGTCGTCAGCCTGAGAGATATTCATTTCTCTTGTCTGACCATGATGACGTTATGCTTGTTGAGTTGAACGAGCCTACATCTATCAAGAAGCTGTGATGAGCCCAGATTCTGAGAAATGGCTAGAGGCCATGAGGTCCGAAATGGAATCCATGTACACTAACCAAGTATGGACTTTAGCCTGAGAGGATTAAACCCATTGGGTGTAAGTGGGTCTTTAATGAAAGACTGACATGGATGGTTTTATGCATACCTATAAAGAGCGGTTGGTAGCTAAAGGTTTCAAGCAGATTCATGGTATCGACTATGATGAAACCTTTTCACCAGTTGCGATGCTTAAGTCTATTCGGATCATGCTTGCTATTGCAGCTTACCATGATTACGAGATCTGGCAGATGGATGTCAAAACCGCATTCCTAAATGGGAATCTACTCGAGGATGTGTACATGACACAACCTGAGGGTTTTGTAGATCCAGAGCATGCTGGAAAGGTATGTAAGTTGCAAAGGTCCATTTATGGGCTAAAGCAAGCTTCTCGAAGCTGGAATCTTCGATTCGATGATGCAATCAAAGGTTTGGTTTCATCAAGAATGAAGATGAACCCTGTGTCTACAAGAGGGTTAGTGGGAGCACAGTTATCTTCCTAATTTTGTATGTGGATGACATACTCCTCATTGAAATGATATCCCTTCACTACAGTCTGTGAAGACGTGGCTAGGGAATTATTTTTCAATGAAAGACTTAGGTGAAGCAGCCTATATCCTAGGCATCAAGATCTATAGAGATAGATCTAAGAGATTGCTTGGCTTAAGTCAGAGTACATATATTGACAAGGTGCTTAATCGTTTTGCCATGCAGAATTCCAAGAAGGGATTTCTGCCGATGTCACATGGTGTGAGTCTTTCGAAGACTCAATGTCCCTCTTCTAAGGAGGAGAGAGACCGCATGGATCAGATTCCTTATGCATCCGCTATAGGATCTATCATGTACGCCATGCTTTGTACTCGTCCAGATGTCTCGTATGCTTTGAGCATGACGAGCAGATACCAGTCAGATCCAGGTGAAAGTCACTGGACAGCTGTCAAGAATATTCTTAAGTACTTACGAAGGACGAAAGAATATTTCTTGATATTTGGAGGCAATGAGGAGCTAGCTGTAAAGGGTTACAGTGATGCAAGCTTCCAAACCGACAGGGATGATTTCAGATCGCAGTCAGGGTATGTATTTTGCTTGAATGGTGGCGCTGTGAGCTGGAAGAGTTCGAAGTAGGACACAGTCGCAGATTCTACAACAGAGGCCGAGTATATTGCTGCGTCTGATGCAGCAAAAGAGGCTGTTTGGATCCGAAAATTTATTACAGAGCTTGGTGTGGTTCCTAGCATATCAGACCCGATAGACCTCTATTGTGACAACAATGGGGCTATTGCACAGGCTAAAGAACCTCGCTCTCATCAGCGGACCAAACACATACTACGACGCTTCCATCTCATTCGAGAGATCATCGATAGAGGAGATGTGAGGATATGCAGAGTACCCACTGATGCTAACATCGCGGATCCTTTGACCAAGGCTTTGGCACAGAAGAAGCATGATGGTCACACTAGGTCACTGGGTATTAGATATTACAGTGATTGACACTAGTGCTAGTGGGAGATTGTTAGTAGGAGCCCTAGAGCCAATTATGTGATGATTGACTAGGGACTTTTTGTATCATATTCTATCATTAATAAAGGCATGTTTGGTTATTATACTTACTTTATATTTGTGCCAAATAACTAAGTATAATAATGTCCTTGGGTAGTAGGTTCTTATCTACATCATATCGATTGGTTGAATCGATAGTGAGATGATGTAGAGAACACTATACTAAACCATTCCTAGTCAAGCATTAATATTCAAGGACAATATTAATGCATGGAGACTAGCATGTAGGTCAATTGATGACTTGAGCTCACAAGTCATGGATATGTGATATCAAGTTGACACATGGGTATACATTAGAGAATATGTACTGAATTGACCCGCCATGAGAAAGTTTCATAGATTGTCATATGAGTGTCATAAACTTTCTCATGTGACTATTAGTAGGAATAGTCCTTAGACCTGAAGTCACTACGGTTCCCTACATAAGGAGTTATGTACTTTGGTATCGTCAAACGTCACCCGTAATAGGGTGGACTATAAAGGCGATCACTGGGTATGTAATAAATTATGCAGAGGGATGTGAGTGATGTAGATGGGATCTATCCCTCCCATATGACGGGAGTGATATCTGTGGGCCCCTTGATCGAGTAGGACTACTAAAACGCATGGTCATGCTCAAATGAGTCAATATGAGATATTGAGCTCATTTGTTTGAGTGAGTCTACTCGGGGATCAAGAAACACAAAGATTGATCGAGGATGACACGGTCTATGCCTCATTGGTCAATCTAGATATCAAGGATAGAAGGACAAGGTCATACATTGTCATAGTCACGGAGGTTAAGTCGGATCTCGACTTTCTCGTCACTTGGGTAGCAATGATGCATTACTAGATGCCACTCATTGCTTATGTGTTTAAAGTGGTTTAGACATATTACCAACTTTACGAGAACCTATTGGGTCACACACGGAGGACACGATACTTCGGAGATTAATTGATCTTAGTTTGACTAAGATTTGATCCGAGTTGGATTAATTGAGTTAGACTTAAGTGAATCCAATTGGATTATGGGATTGAGTCTAATTTGAGTTAAACTCATCTAAATTAGACTCAACCACTTAATTATGGATAATATTCATTAAATGGTTTAATGAAAATTATTTAAGAGGAAGACTAAGAGGTATTCTATTCATTAGATGAATAGAATATTAAGAGTCTCAAGGAATACCAAAAGGCTTGGTATTCATTGGGTGTTATTAGCATTATGATGAGAGGAGCTCAAGGGACATAGACTCTTGGTATTCATTAGATGAGTATAAATACCCCCTCTTGTCAAAGGCTAATGGTGAGCACTTCTCTTCTTCTTCTTTCTTCCTCCTTGTCCAAAACTCCCTAGTGGAAGTTCTTGTGCTTTGTGAACCATCCCAAGTTGCTAGCACAACTAAGGTGGTTCCTCTCCTAAGCAACGATTGTGTTTATGTGGATACGCATAGAGGCACGGACACTTGAATTTGGAAGAGATTCGGCATACCTCGGATAAGCAGAATAAGCGAATGGCACACGCCAAATGTTTACCTATACGATAGGATTTTTGTAAATTCACTTTGTATGAGTTTTCTTTCGCATGGATCGTTCAAGGGATCTTATTTCCACTGCGAATTTTAAATATTTTTGCCCATAGATCCCTACACATGCAATCAAAAGGAGAAGTCGCCCAAGCGAGCAATGCAAATAGAAAAGAAAAAGAGATTGATAGAATTAGGTTTAAGTTTTATTTTTATAATTTTTATTAATAAACTAATAATGACATTTGTTAAAAATGTCATGATAAAATATCTAATTTGTTGGTGCAAAAAGAATCAGACACGAACAATCAACCTCTAGTATTTTGATGTTTGACAAGATACTAAGGTATGATTAGTCTGATCAAGGGTTAAGCTAAACAAGACTTGATGTTTGGCAGGGTAAAACCCATATTTGATCAGTTTGACCAAAGGGTTAGCCAAACAGGACTTGATATTTAGCAGAATGATTATCACCTAAGGTTGGTCAGTTTAACCAAGGGTTAAGCCAAATAGGACTTTAAGTTTGGCAGAATGACTAAACATAGATCTAGTCGATTAGACTAAGGACTAAGCCAAACATGACTTGATGTTTGGTAGAAAGAAGTCTAGTCAGGATCAGATGACTAGCAAAGATGTCCTTGTCAAGTCACCGAAGACCTAGTGAGTAAAGGTAGATCCTAGTGAGTGAAGCTAGGTGGACGAAGTCTTGGTGAGTGATGCTAGGCACAAAGACCTGACCGCAGGTTGGGCACGAAATCCTGGTGAGCGAAACTGGGTAAAAGTCCTAGTGAGTAAAGTCAGGCAAGGTAAAATCCTAGTGAGTGGGGCTATGCATTTGGAAACCCTAAGGAGTTGACCTTAGGTAGTAAAGTCTTGGAGAGTTGACTCCAAGAAAGTCTAGTTGGTTAGGTAGACTTACAGAACTAAGGCTCAGGATTGTTTATTCTTCTTGTGCTTTTTTGTCTTGCAAGAACCTAGAGCTGGAGGCAAGATGGGAGAACAAACGCAAAAGAAGAAATCCTGGGTCAAGGGCTTCTAGTCGCCCCTATTGAACTCGGGTGCCCGAGTATCTCAGGCGCCCTCAAGGCACCCAAGCACCCCCATGACCCGGGCACCCTCAAGGTCATGAGGGCACCCTCAACACAAATTTCATCCCTGCAATGTGTGCGCCGAAGCTGATTAGATTGGATTACATTGAGGGCACCCCTATAGGCTCTCAGGTGCCCGGATGACATATATATATAGGGATTTGAGTCAAGGATTTAGGACTTCACTTCCATCATTCTGTGACTCATTCTCTACAAATCAAAAAGAGCTAAGACGAAGCACTACGACCAAGGAGGCTCTAGGAGGAAATGCGCTGTACTTCAGACTTCCGGATTGGTCGGATCTTCATTTCTGTTGGTTTGCTTTTATTTACAATGTGTACTTAATTTCATTTATTTGTGCTTATAAAATTGAACTGTAAGAGGAGTTTTCTCTGACTCTGAAAATTTCAGAAAGGAGACCATTAGTGGACTCACGCCAAGTACATAGGCCTTGGATGTACTAACCCTGGGGATTGGGAACCAAGTAAATAAATCCTATGTGTCTATTGTCTTTGTTGTTTTTATATTAATTATTTTTGTTGCATACTAAAACTCTGATAGTAAGTCGAATGAAAGGATAACGAGATTCTGGGAAAGTAAAAGTCGATATTCACCCCCCTATCGACGCCATTGATCCCACAATTGGTATTAGAGCAGGTGACTTTGATCAGACTCACCGCCAAAGGAGCAAGAAGGACAGGAATTGAGTGGGAGACAAAGGTCAAAAAGGTATATTTTTCTTAAATGTCTAATTTCAAATTTCATATAATCTGTTTCAAGTACAAGAAGAGAGGGCACTATAAAAACAAGTACCCTACTCGTAAGATTCGTATATCACCATCGGTGGCAATGAAGGTATTAGCGCCAGGAGACCGGAACGACAAGAACCACATCAAGTGCTTCAAGTGCCAAAAACATGGGTACTACAAGAACCAGTATCCAGATTAGAGAATAACCAAGTCCACAATGTCAGAAAATGCGAAGAAGGTAAAGGATGTACAAAATTTTAATTTTTACAAAAATATTTTTAAAATTCTTGCAAAGT
>JAGFNQ010004928.1:53485-103233 GCA_024364735.1 Boesenbergia rotunda
AAAAGTATCTTTAAAAGACTTTGTCAAGGAAAGTGGCGTTGTTCCGATACCCAAGAAGGCCTTTGTGACTCACCAAGACCTGGAAGTCAATTATTGAAATTTACTTTTAAGTTACTACTTGTTACACTTGAATCTAACTCAAGGTCAAACAACCTATAAAATTAAATTGAGAAAAATTAATCAAGCATCTCACAACACCCATAAGGCTACCATGCTTATTTGTGCTGACACTTAGAATGGGAGAGATGATAAGGACTAATTAATTGATAAATATTTTTTTAAATTCTTAGAATATTTTCTCAAAATCCTATTTTCAAAATAATGATTTAAACATAATAATGTTTTAATGAATTTCATGCATGATTGTGTATACTTATAAATACCTTTCAAAAAACTTATATATCTTTTTGAAAATTATTTGATCTACACTTAGATACAAATTAATCCTTTTGGTCAACACTAAAGTCCCTTAAGACACTTAGGTAGAGTTCCTTGTAGTTAACAAGGGTAACTAGAAGGTGTCAGGTTCAGGAGAGAGTTAGTTTCTTTTTTCTTTCGTGTAAATTTTGTTTTTTTATAAAATTATTATTTTTTTTCAAAAATTATCATGTCTCTGGAAAATATTTTTCGCTCAAAAATTTATTTTTGGGAAACATTTCTCTCAAAACATATCATATCTTTCAAAAATATTTCTCTTAAATATTTTTTAATATACTGTAATTGCTCTTATGATTTGTACAAACCCTAATGACACATAGAAAGTTTTCCTTGTAATCTGCTAGGATTCCAAAGATTGTGTCAGACTTAGGGGGAGTCTTAATCAAAAGAACAGTTTGTTTTGTAAATTGACTCTAAATTACTTTTAAAATCTTATTTTTTTAAAGAGGGGGTATATTATTCTTTTCATTTGAGTCAAACTCTAAGACACAGAAAAAGATCATCTTGTAGTCAACAAGCCTCCTAGGACTATGTCAAGCTTAGGGGGAGTTCAAATTAAAAAGAACTATTATAATTTTCTAAAATATGATATTTTTAAAAATATTATAGTTTGGTTTTCTAAAATATTTTTGAAAAATCTTTTAGTTTTCTAAATAATTTTTGAAAAATTTCTTTAGCTTGGAAAAATCTCTAAGACACATAGGAAAATTTTTCTTGTAGTTAACAAGATTTCCTAAGATTGTGTCAGATTAGGGTGGAATCCAAACTAAGAAATTATTTTTAAAAATTAAATACATATTGAAAATATTTTATTTTGATTGAAAAATCTCTAAGACACATAGAAAAATTTTCCTTGTAATTAACAAGGTTTCCTAAGATTGTGTCATATTAGGGAGAAATCCAAATTAAGAATTTTTTTAAATACATATTGAAAATACTTTATTTTGATTGAAAAATCTCTAAGACACATAGGAAATCTTCTAGTGGTCAACAAGATTTTTAGGATTATGTCAGATTTACGACAATCCAAATCAACAAAGTATTTATTTTTCAAAACTTTTTTTTTCAAATACTTAGTTTTCTTTAAAATATTTTTAGAAAAAGGGTACTTAATTTTTTTAATAAAAAAGAAAAAAAATGGTTTTTGAAAATCATGCTTTTTATCAAAAACCTTAAGTATTTTCAAAAAGCACAAAGTTGGTGCAAATCTTAAACTTAAAATCTTTGTTATTGGCTTATATTTTATTTTTGATTTGTGTCAGAGTGGGGAGAGTACCTTAAGTTAGAAAATTTATTTTTTTTCACCCAAATATTGACCTAAAATCCTTAGACCTAAGCCTAACTTAAGATTATTGTTAAACATTCAAAAGAGAGAGATTATTGGTGCAAAAAGCATCAGACATAAACAATAGTATTTCGATGTTTGATAATATACCAAGGTATGGTCAGTCTGATCAAGGGTTAAGCCAAATAGGACTTGTGTTTGGTAGGGAAAAACCCAGATTTGATCAGTTTAATCAAAGGGATAGCCAAACAGGACATGATATTTGGCAGAGTGATTAGCACCCAGGGTTGGTCAGTTTGACTAAGGGTTAAGCCAAACAGGACTTGATGTTTGACAGAATGACTAAACCTAAATCTGGTCGATTAGACCAAGGAGTATAAGTCAAACAAGACCTGAAGTTTGGTAGAAAAAAGTCTAGTTAGGATCAAACGACTAGCAATAAAGTCCTTGTCATGACACAGAAGACCTGGTGAGTGAAACTGGTAGACAAAGTCCTGGTGAGTGAAGCTGGGCACGAAGACCTAACCGCGAGTTGGGCACGAAATCTTGGTGAGTAAAGCTGGGTAAAAGTCCTGGTGAGTGAAATCAGGCAAGGTAAAATCCTACTGAGTGAGGCTAAGCATTGGGAAGCCCTAAGGAGTTGACCTTAGGTAGTAATGTCTTGGAGAGTTGACTCCAAGCAAAGCCTGGTATGTCAAGTAAACGTATAGAGCTAAGGCTTAGGATTATTTGTTCTTCTTGTGCTTGTTTGTCTTGCAGGAACCTAGAGCTGGAGGCAAAATGGGAGAACAAACTCAAAAGAAGAAATCCTGGGTCAGGGGCTTCCGGGCGCCCCTATTGAACACGGGTGCCCAAGTAACCCAGGCGGCCTCAAGGCACCCGGGAGCCCCCATGGCCCGGGTGCCCTCAAGGTCATGGGAGCGCCCTCAACACAAATTTCATCCCTATGATATACGCGCTGAAGTGGCCTCCCGAATGACCAATATATATAGGGATTTAAGCCAAGGATTCAGGACATCACTTCCATCATTCTACATCTCATTCTCTGCGAAGCAAAAGTGCTAAGACGAATCTCTACAACCAAGGAGGCTCCAGGAAGAAGTGTGCTGCACTTTGGACTTCCGGATTGGTCGGATCTTCATTTCTATTGGTTTGCTTTTATTTACAAGTTGTACTTAATTTCATTTATTTGTGCTTGTAAAATTGAACTATAAGACGAGTTTTCTTCACTTCTAAAAATTCTGAAAAGAAGACCATTAGTGGACTCACACCGAGTACATAGGTCTTGGACGTATTAACCCTGGGGGTTAGGAACCAAGTAAATAAATCACACGTGTCTATTGTCTTTGTTGTTTTTGTTTTAATTATTTCCGCTATATACTAATAACTCTGATAGTAAGTTGGACGAAAGGATAACGAGATTCCAAGTAAAAGTCGATATTCACCCTCCCCCCTATCGACACCACTGAACCCACATAATTTTATATTTATTTTTCAAAAAAAATATATTTTTTGATAAGTGTCCTTATAATTTATTTATTGAGATACTATAAAATAAATATCGTCAAGAAAATATCAAGATATAAAAACTAATTTTCTTGTAGTGTTGGCTACATATATAGTGAATAGTAGTGCAAAGAAGATACTCTAAATGCCTATAAATTCAATAATTTACAAAAACTAATTTTCTTGTAGTGTTGGCTACATATATAGTGAATAGTAGGTGCAAAGAAGATACTCTAAATGCCTATAAATTCAATAATTTACAAGTCACTGTAATAAGTACCGTTGCTTCATCGAAGACTACAACTAGAATATCAAGATATAAAAAAATAAGCCCTGAATTTAGTCTTCTATATTTGATTTTTCTTACATGGCAGAGCCCGCTCAGGTGATCTACCCGAGCTGATCGATCTCAAATTGTGGGCTAGTCGCCAATGATGACGTCGTCAACCCGAGCTAACCACCAACACCGACATCTTCGTTCCGGGCTAATCTCCATTAATCTCTGACTTTTTTTTATTTCTTCCATAAAACTTTTTTTTCACCACCAATGCACATGGTGTTGCTAGCTCCATTTTTTATATTAAACAAACTCTTTCATTCTCTCTCCCACATTCATTCTTTTAGTATTAAAATATTCCTTTTGTTCTCCCTCTCCTTTCCCCTATATTATAAAAACCCTTATTCTTTCTTTACTTTTCTAAATTCTAAATTTCCCTCACTCGCGTACCTTTCTCCTTCGCCGTTGTCATCCGTCGCTCTTGCTCCTACCCTCGTGATCTTTGTCGGCCGATAAGAAGAGTCTTGAGATAACTTTGTTTGTGTTCGACGATGGAAGGAGCGGTAGCGACAGAAGATGGCGGCGAGGCAAGAGTAAGAGCGACGAAAGACGTCAGTGAAGGAGAAAGGCATGAGAACGAAGAAAATTTAAAATTTGGAACAGTGAAGAAAGAGTGAGAGTTTTTATAATGGAGGGGGGAAGGGAGAGAGAAAAAAGAATATTTTAATACTAAAAGAAAGTGAAAATGGTGAAAGAATGAAAGAGTTTTTTAATATAAAAAATCGAGCTGGCAGCGCCACGTGAGTGCGTCACTCACGAAATGTCGGACAGGATATATATACACTATGATATCACCTTGTAGATGATGCGTTGTGTATCCATCCACGCCACAATGATCTAGGTGTTTGGATTTATTCCAAACGGGTCATCTTTTTTAAAATCAATAATTTTTTAAATCCTAAATATATATAATATACTGCACGAGAATCTAAGCTTTTTTATGTTGAATAGGGTAACCTAAGAGAGAAGCATGAACCCTAGAAAAAAATTATTAGCTTAAACTTATTATAACTTAACCATTAAATTAATTCTAAAATTTTAAACCCTAAATACATATAATATATTCTGGTCATGAGCATTTAAAAGTTTTTATATCATAAATAGGTAGTCTAAACATTAGAGAAAAAATTTTATTAACTTAAATTCATTGTAACTTAATTTATAAATTTTAAAATTTTGAATTTTAAATTTTAAATATTAAATATTATATATATATATATATATATTATTGAATGAAAATGAGATTCTTAGATTCAATCAGTGTCGCGGATGGATCCAGATGGTCCTAAAGACATTGCATGTGCTTGCCCGTCAACTGTACGTCTATGTCAAAAGTCTTATCATTGAACGATGAAACATATTCAGCAATTAATGAGATTGACAACGCACAAGTTTGAAGCTTGATTAAGCGTACGATGCACGTTGCTACCGTCGTACGTCACGGTCTGGTCGTCACTGGTTTTAATGCTTATTGCGTCATCTCCCATTCCCATAAAAACCAATATATATAAAGAATTTAATTCTGACGATATGTAGATAAATAAATTTTACTTTGAATCACTGGTGCTTCGTCAATAAAATTTAAACATTTAGTAATCGATTTTTGATCTTCTAGTTGTCTCTTTCATCCTTTGAATACTTTATCATCATATTATATCAATAGGGATCTTATAACTTCTTATATTTTACTACTTTTCTACTCGTATTTACAAAGAGATAGCCTTGGCATATTTTTTTCGGCTTTTTATCAAAGGGCGTACTCAAGAATTAGTATTTACCAAAAGGCGTATCTATTGGAACTTGGATGGCTAGAGAGGGGGGTGAATGTAGCCAGACACTTAAACTTTAGCACTATCGATTTTCTACACCTCAAATGTTAGTAGCACAGCGGAAGCTAAAGGAAAACAGAGTATGCAGAAACTGAATTGAAGAATAGAAATCAAAACAAAGACAGCAAACCAAACGACACAGCGATATACAAGGTTCGGGGATAACTTGCCCCTACTCCTTGGCGTGCCCGTAAGGAGGGCGATCCCTTGATCGTCGGCAGATCAAGCCCCGATGAACCCGGATAAGATAGAGTCTCCTTCTCGGTGAAAAAACCTCTCCACAGATCTCACGGATAATGAAACTTGAGTACAGGAGATCACACAAGAAGGAATGCTCACTCAGATCTCACAAGGATGTAGGAGAACGCTTAAGCACAAAGCAACAGAGAGCTCGAACACAACCCAGCCAAACTTCCTAAGTTTCTGTCTCGTTCCTTCGCTCCTCTGCTTCCAGCTTCATCTCTTAAGCTCCTGCTCAACGTCGCCAGCTCCATCAGCACCACTAACTCACACCCTGACCCACTGACCTCTCTGAGCACTCAGTCCACTGGACACTCCTCCAGCTAAGCCTCCGTCAGTTGCCAGCCGCGCCTTCGTCAGTTGCCAGTTGCGCTAGACGCCGTTGAGACCTGAAAACACAATAGATCCAAACCTGCTCCATGGAAAGTCCTCCATTGACCCTCTTGAGTATTTGAATCCTCTTGTATCACCTGCACACTTCAACAGACGCTTAGCAATGCATATCAAAACATATCAGCAATAGCAGAGAAGATCAAAGTGACATCAGTAGCGTATCAGTGAAAGCAGGCGCGATCAGAGCGTCTGACAGCGCATTTGAATTAAAGTGATCGGTCACCGGACCGATCAGGATTATCCCAGACCGATCAGGCTCCAACCTGATCGGTCCCCAGTGAGAAACTTGGGAACGCAAGCTCGTATGATCGGTCACCCTGACCGGTCACTAGATCGGTCACCAAACCGATCCGGAAATCAGCTTGCCACAATCCCGCCCTGAATCTACTGGCTGATCAGTCACTAGACCGATCAGGCTGATCCCAGACCGATCAGGCTCCAGTCTGATCGGTCAGGGTGAGAAACCTCGTGACAGTTGATCATTCAGATTGATCGGTCACGGTTTCTCCCTGATCAGTCACCAAACCGATCAGGAGCCGATCAGTAGGTTTGCCAAAGTTACTGGAAGCTCCCTGATCGTTCACCAGACGGATCAGACATCGCTGGATCGGTCACCAGACCGATCCAAGAGGGAACTTCGTGCCAACTTCCCTGATCGGTCACCAGACCGATCCGGGCAAGGCCAACCCCACTCTAAGTCAAGAGAACCAGCCTCCGGCCCATCTCCGACTCGTGCTTGATCCCTCGGACCATGACTCCATGCCCAGCTTCACTCACTGGGACTTTAACCTAGCCCTCCAAGCTAGGACCTGGCCCTCCAAGCCGGGATTTCATCACCTAGCACTCCAAGCTAGGACTTTTCACCCAACCCTCCAAGTTAGGACTTTTCACCTAGCCCTCCAAGCTAGGACTTTTCACCTAGCCCTCCAAGTTGGGACTTTTCACCTAACCCTCCAAGTTGGGACTTTTCACCTAACCCTCCAAGTTAGGACTTTTCACCTAGCCCTCCAAGCTAGGACTTTTCACCCAACCCTCCAAGTTAGGACTTTTCACACCTAGCCCTCCAAGCTAGGACTTTTCCACACTTAACCCTCCAAGTTAGGAATTTTCACACCTAGCCCTCCAAGCTAGGACTTTTCACACCTAGCCCTCCAAGCTAGGACTTTTTCACATGCCAGCGTGCAATCTCCCGATCCACCTGGACTTAATCCAAACCCATTCAACTAAACTTAAATCGTTGTCAACACCAAAACAACAATCGGGCCAGACTGCATCAACAATCTCCCCCTTTTTGTTGTTTGACAACCCGATTTAAGTTTAGATATCAATTAATTCAATCCTCATAAGGGAATCATAATCCTTCCCCTATAATAACCATAAACTTAATCAACTATTCTCTTCCCCTTTGTCAAACATCGAAAAGGGTATGGTTATTAAGTTTGAACATAACTCCCCCGCAATCAAGGGTCTCCCCCCAAAACCCAAAATAATCAAAGCATAATTTTTGAATTGCATATGAGAGGCATATACCATAAATGTATCATGGCAACAATGTATATGCATCATACGTCAATAAGTGTGAATTGTATATGAAACCATATACAGAATTATATCATAGTCAAACATGTATATGTTTCATGTGACAAGTAGGGAATGCATCTGTATCCGACACATAATCCTGAGTAGTCTCCGTGACCAATCAGGTTCGTTGATTACTTGATATAGAAATATTTCTTATTAGTTTAGGGAGCGATCAAATTTCAGAAAAATTCCTGAAACTCTGATACATTCCTGATCAAACTGCATTAATAATTTGCATTCCACAATAGGGGTGTAGACTCTATTAATATTCTACATTTCAGAAACATTTCTGAAACACGACATCAAGAACAAGAGTCATGACTCAACAAACCCTTTCTTATGAATTTGAACATTCCAACATAGGTTTGTATCAAATCAGTATTAGGTTTTGTTCCAAGTATCTTGACCATCATCCTACTACTCAGTTCTATTGATACTTCATCAAAATTGATGAAGGGGGATTGGTCTGAGGAGTGGTCTGATACAATTTGGAATGATCTGAGAATCAGTATTGATCTGATTGGTCACCAGACCAATCAGACTTTCCTGGATCGGTCGGTGGACCGATCAGGGTGAGTCCTGATCGGTCTGTGGACCGATCTGGTTTGATACAGAGAGGTTTTCTAAACCAGATCTCAGAAACTGAGTTTCAGAAACTCTGAAATCAGATTTGTTTCATTGTACAGTTTCAGAAACAAGATTTTAGAAACCCTAATTCAATTAGATTCAATCCCATTGATCATAAAGGGTTTCTTTTAACTAAAATCCATTTCCCAAAATGATCAACATGATTTGTGTCAGAGCATGATCAGTATTTTCTAAGCATGAAGTTGAATATCAAAACATGTTTGTATCAAAGTATGATCAGGTTCCAAAAATCTAAGTTGGATACTTCAAAACAGATTTGTATCAAGTCAATATTAAATTTGTATCAAAGTCAATGGATGATCAAGTTTGTTCAACATATTTATCAATTTCATAATCTCCAACTCTGTTCAGCATGTTTGTATTAAGATAATATCAAAATATAATCGATTTTTCAAACATACCTATATAACATGAGTATCAAGGTATGATCATGTGTGTATCAAAATATTCCAATTATGATCATGTTTATTCCAAACAATTTTGATAATCCAATCTACCTTGATAATCAGACTTTATAGCAAATCATGGAACTTGAGTGATGAATTTTGAAACATCATAACTATGTGAGCATACTGTTCTTAACCAAAACTTTCATGTCATAGACTAATGTTAATAGCACATAGAGTAAATCATGGCATACTTGATCATGTTCACCTCCAACACATTAAGGAAGAACTTAAGCCTAAGATATATCATCAGTTATTCCAAAAAAAACTGTGATTTTGATATTTTGGCTAACTTCTAGATTTACCGTAAACTATAGCAATCCATTGTCATGATTCAACCTAAATCATTCATGCAATATATTTTTCCTTTTCAAAACTAGTTGGTTTATTTTGAAGCATGAATATACTATCATTCATTGTATGAAAATTTCCTTACTACTCAAGTGAAATTTCATAAAACACAAATTGCAGAAAAACATAAATTGCTACAAGAAAACCAATTAATCTAAGCAATTCATGACAAGAGCAAATTATGTGTGAATCTAAACCCTTCATGCAATGTATAAAAACAATTTCCAAGGCTTGTTGACTCATTTTGAAACTAGTGTAATCTTAGCCTTGGGTTTGAAGCACCACTTATCAACAACCTATGTTGATAGATGCTCCCCCTCAATTTATGCTTATATAATTCTAAATATTGAGGTTTTAGGTACACAAATTTTGGGACCTAAGGAATCTACAATGAATGACTTTGGCACCCATGCCTTAGTCAATTTCTTTTTGACTTTTTGAACCTTAGAATCATTTGATGATCTAAAATGGGTTTTTGACATTAAAGATATGACACTAGGTTCTTTAGGTTGGTAACCCAAACCAACCTTGTTGTACATCGCCCTTTGTGAGTTGAGTATCATATATAATGTTTTAGAGCTTGTTGAAAACTTCTCAAGAACATTCTTGAGGTTTTCAACTTCGCTCTTCAAGTTCTTATTTTCATCCTTAAGGGATTTATCATGTAAATCATCAATGTCCTCGACCTTAGAGGATTTCAATTCTTTTACTTCCAACCTCAATGCTTTGACTTTGGCCTTAGATTTCTTAAGCATTTTTGTCAAGCACGCTATTGTTTTATAGCATTTGTCTAACTCCGGATAGATTACCACTTCATCATCCAAAGATGACGAAGGCGCGGTTGAGGATCTTGCCAATTCGTTATCACTCCCTTCATTTGATCCTTCTAAGGCCACAAGAGTCACATGACAGTGACTTTTCTCCTCCTTGTCCTTCTTCCTTTTGTTTCCTGCCACAAAAGCAACCCCTTTCTCCTTTGGGCTTGTGTTAGAAATCTCATGTAGTTCCATCTCACAAAACAAATCTTCTAATTTTACAAAAGATAGATCCTTGGAAACCTTGTAGGCATCCACCATGGATGACCACAAAGTATTCCTAGGGAAGGCTTTGAGTACATACCTCACTAGGTCTCTATTTTCTACCTTTTCATTTATGGAGTGGAGACCATTCAACACTTCTTTAAACCGTCCATGGAGTTCACTTACCTTTTCATTTTCTCCCATGGTGAGGTTTTGGAGTTGGTTGTGAAGCAAATCCTTCTTGGCTCTCCGGGTGTCTTGAGTTCCCTCATTGAGCTCAAAGATTTTGTTCCATAGGTCCTTTGCACTTGTAAAGGAACCAACTTTGATGAGTTGGTCCTTGGTCATCCCACATTGCAAGGTGACCACAGCCTTAGCATTCACTTCTCCCTTTTTTATTTGCTCAGCTGACCACATGGAGAAGTCTAGCTCTTTTCCTTCACCATCTCTTGGAAGGATGAAGCCCACCTTCACGGCAAACCACAAACTGATGTTGGTCTTGAGATAGAACTCTATCCTTGACCTCCAATATGGAAAATCTGTGCCGTCAAAGAATGGAGGTCAGTTTGTGCTGTAGCCTTCTCCTCCTACAGCCATCTTGTTGTAAGCTCTCAGATGTTAAGCTGCTTGAACAGAGCCCCAAGCTCTGATACCACTTGTTGGAACTTGGATGGCTAAAGAGGGGGGGGGGTGAATGTAGCCAGACACTTAAACTTTAGCACTATCGATTTTCTGCACCTCAAATGTTAGTAGCACAGCAGAAGCTAAAGGAAAACAGAGTATGTAGAAATAGAATTGAAGAACAGAAATCAAAACAAAGACAGCAAACCAAACGACACAGTGATGTACAAGGTTCGGGGATAACTTGCCCCTACTCCTTGGCATGCCCGTAAGGTGGGCGATCCCTTGATCGTCGCAGATCAAGCCCCGGTGAACCTGGATAAGATAGAGCCTCCTTCTCGGTGGAGAAACCTCTCCACAGATCTCACGGATGATGGAACTTGAGTACAAGAGATCACATAAGAAGGAATGCTCACTCAGATCTCACAAGGATGTAGTAGAACGCTTAAGCACAAAGCAACAGAGAGCTCGAACACAACTCAGCCAAACTTCCCAAGTTTCTGTCTCGTTCCTTCGCTCCTCTGCTTCCAGCTTCATCTCTTAAGCTCCTGCTCAACGTCGCCAGCTCCATCAGCACCACTGACTCACACCCTGACCCACTGACCTCTCTGAGCACTCAGTCCACTGAACACTCCTCCAGCTGAGCCTCCGTCAGTTGCCAGCCGCACCTTCGTCAGTTGCCAGTTGCGCCAGACGCCATTGAGACTTGAAAACACAATAGATCCAAACCTGCTCCATGGAAAGTCCTCCATTGACCATCCTTGAGTATTTGAATCCTCTTGTATCACCTGCACACTCCAACAGACGCTTAGCAATGCATATCAAAACATATCAGCAATAGCAGAGAAGATCAAAGTGACATCATTAGCGTATCAGTGAAAGCAGGCGCGATCAGAGTATCTGACAGCGCGTTTGAATTAAAGTGATCGGTCACCGGACCGATCAGGACTATCCCAGACCGATCAGGCTCCAACCTGATCGGTCCCCAGTGAGAAACTTGGGATCGCAAGCTTGTATGAACGGTCACCCTGACCGGTCACCAGATCGGTCACCAAACCGATCCCGAAATCAGCTTACCATAATCCCGCCCTGAATCCACTGGCTGATCGGTCACCAGACCGATCAGGCTGATCCCAGACCGATCAGGCTCCAGCCTGATCGGTCAGGGTGAGAAACCTCGCGATAGTTGATCGTTCAGATTGATCGGTCACGTTTTCTCCCTGATCAGTCACCAAACCGATCAGGAGCCGATCAGTAGGTTTGCCAAAGTTACTAGAAGCTCCCTAATCGGTCACCAGACCGATCAGACATCGCTGGATCGGTCACCAGACCGATCCAAGAGGGAACTTTGTTCCAACTTCCCTGATCGGTCACCAGACCGATCCCGGCAGGGCCAAACCCACTCTAAGTCAAGAGAACCAGCCTCCGGCCCATCTCCGACTCGTGCTTGATCCCTCGGACCAAGACTCCATGCCCAACTTCACTCACTGGGACTTTAACCTAGCCCTCCAACCTGGGATTTCATCAACCTAGCCCTCCAAGCTAGGACCTGGCCCTCCAAGCCGGGATTTCATCACCTAGCACTCCAAGCTAGGACTTTTCACCCAACCCTCCAAGTTAGGACTTTTCACCTAGCCCTCCAAGCTAGGACTTTTCACCTAGCCCTCCAAGTTAGGGCTTTTCACCTAGCCCTCCAAGCTAGGACTTTTCACACCTAGCCCTCCAAGCTAGGACTTTTCCACACCTAACTCTCCAAGTTAGGAATTTTCACACCTAGCCCTCCAAGCTAGGACTTTTCACACCTAGCCCTCCAAGCTAGGACTTTTTCACATGCCAGCGTGCAATCTCCCGATCCACCTGGACTTAATCCAAACCCATTCAACTAAACTTAAATCGTTGTCAACACCAAAACAACAATCGGGCCAGACTACAACAGTACCATGGTTTCATTTTTACCAAAGGGCGCACTCATTTTAGTGAACTTCCTCTTATACCCCTCCCGCTAACTGCTGTCGTTCTCTTTCTCTCTTTCAGTAACGAATTTCGAGACGTCTGAATAAGCTTTTTCAGTCCTTTTATTTTAAAATAATATATTTTGTAATCGGCTAAAAAATGTAAGGAAGGTAAAAATCGAAAAAATATTTCAATTAAAAAATTATCTCATCCAATGTGATTTAAAAATATAAATAGATGATTTTTATATTTGATTAATATAAATTAATATATTAAATAATATTTAATAAATATATTAATATATATAAAAAACTGAAATGTTTTGCCTGCTCAATCAGTGTGGGCCTGAAATTTTTGATTTCAGACCCACGTTGGGCCTGAAATCTTTTGATTCAGGCCCACGTAGGGCCTGGAATCATTTGATTCCGGCCCGACGTGAACTCAACTTTTTTTTCTATTTTAAAAATGTATTAATATATAAAAAATCTATCAAAACACGTACTTTTAGATTAAAACGCAGGGTCTGAAGTCACACTAGGAGGGCCTGAAGTCACGTTGGATTTCAGTTTTTGATTTCAGGCCCACGTTGGGTCTGAAATCTTTTGATTCAGGCCTGACGTGGACTCAAATTTTTTTTCTATTTTAAAAATATATTAATATATAAAAAAACCTATCAAAACACGTAATTTCAGATTAAAACGCAGGGTCTGAAGTCACACTAGGAGGGCCTAAACACAATCTTGGATAAATGTAAGTAAATTAAATTAAAATATTAATAGTTCTAGTTAGAGTTGAGCTAGGAGATGATATTTTTGGTGTCCAAACTTCTAATGATTATAAATTATATTACAATAGGAGATTTTTAGGTCTATCAGTGAGTTTTCACCAAAACCCACTGATGGACCTAGGATATTTGGATTTCTCAAAATTAAATATCAATAGTTAGAGTTGAGCTAGGAGATGATATTTTTGGTATCCAAAGTTCTAATAATTATTAATTATATTGCAATAGGAGATTTTTTAGGTCTATCAGTGGGTTTTCACCAAAACCCACTGATGGACCTAGGATATTTGGATTTCTCAAAATCTAATATCAATAGTTAGAGTTGAGCTAGGAGATGGTATTTTTGGTTTCCAAACTTCTAATGATTATAAATTATGTAGCAATAGGAGATTTTTAGGTCTATCAATGGGTTTTCACCAAAATCCACTGATGAACCTAGGATATTTGGATTTCTCAAAATCCAATATCAATAGTTAGAGTTGAGCTAGGAGATGGTATTTTTGGTGTCCAAACTTCTAATGATTATAAATTATGTTGCAATAGGAGTTTTCTAGGATGACTCAGTGGGTTTCGGTGAAAACTCACTAATGAACCTAGGATACTTGGATTTCTCCATACTTGATATCTCTATTTAGAATTTACTTAGGAGATATTATTTCTGATATGCAAACTTAGTACCAATAATTTTCAGTTATGTTCTCTAACTGTATCAGTTGGCACACAAAGATATATAAATATGACTGCATCTTAGGAGTTAAAAGAAACATTTCTTTCAACATGATTTCAAAAATATAAAGAGATAATTTTTTATATTTAATTAATCTAAATTAATATAATAAATAATATTTAATAAATATATTAATATATAAAAACCCTATCAAAACACGTAATTTCATATTCAAACGCAGAGTCTGAAGTCATCCTAGGAGGATCTGAAATCAAATAACTTCAGACCATATAAATAATTAATTTAATAAATAATGATTAAATATAAAAAAATATTTTTAAAAAAAAAATTTAGTGCCCTTGGGCCTGAAATCATCTGACTTCAGGTCCAAGGGCACTAAAAAATATTTCATCTAACATTGGATGAAATAATTTTTTAATTAAAATATTTTTTCGATTTTTACCTACCTTACGTTTTTTAGCCGATTACATTATATATTATTTTAAAATAAAAGGTCTGAAAAAGCTTGTTTAGACGTCTCGAAATTCGTTACTGAGAGAGAGAAAGAGAAAGACAGTAATTAGCGGGAGGGGTATAAGAGGAAGTTCACTAAAACGAGTACACCCTTTAATAAAAATGAAATCATGGTACGTCTTTTGATAAATACCAATTCTTGGATACGCCCTTTGGTAAAAAGCCGTATTTTTTTTTAACTAACAAAAGTATTCGCTCAGTCCTTCAAACTGATTGATTTTGGAGAGGAGATTAATTCGATCTCATACAAATTTTTCTAAAAAAACACACAGTAGACAACCCAGTAATTCAAAATTTTAAATTTGTCATCTTACTTAAAAAAAAAAGCAATGTCCGGCAATACACTACAATTGATAATTAAATTACGAGTGTTTAGAAAATTATTTGAACAATGTATTTGAGCACATGTAAAATCTAGATACAGTTGATATATACTTAATTGGCCACCATCTCGGTGACTTGTTTGGTGAAATACAGTACTGTAATTAATGTGAGTGAAATTTAATAATGATAAGAATTTGCAACACTCTAAAATAATTAATTAATGCAGGGAAAATATTAATTAAAAGAGAAGTAGCACTGGTGTTTGAACACTTCTTCTCATATTATAAGCATTGTATTAATTGGTTCTGCTCTGTCTCTCTTTCTCACATGTGCCTTAGAAATGTTTTTTTTACTATACATGTTGACAAATAATTAAGGACCTCATTCAATGATGGTGGCTGTAATTGACTGTGAATGAACCGATAAGATTAGAAAATAGTTAATAAATCCAGTATTTTAATAGTTTGGTTTAGAAACATTAATGGTGGGTCTTTTCATCCTTCTCGTCCATGTATAAATTATGTGAAAAAAAAATAAATTATAGGTAACGATTAGTTCGAACAGTAATTAATATTTGAGAAAAAATAAAAATTGGATTATTAATGAGGAATTCATTTTTAAATTTTATGATAACAACATCTTATATATTAATCAACTGTCCATTCTAATTAAAGAGACGTTTTAGAAACATTAATGAACCCATGTTGAAGCAACCTCCCCCATCAATATTTTTTTGAACAGTAAATCTAGGTGGTTAGGAATGTATTTTTATAAATAAATAAAAATTAATTTAATATGAAAATAAATATAAAAAAATATAATTTAGTATGAAATAAATAAGAAATAATATAATTGGGTTCAGCTATTTTTAATAATGATACTAAAAATTATAAAAAAAATTATAATGGATTTATATATTTTTATAATTTAAAAATTAATTTAATATGAAAATAAATAAGAAAGGATATAATTTAATAGGAAAATAAATAGAATAAGATATAATTTAATATGAAAATACTTTTAAAAAAAAGATAAAATTGAAAAAAAGATATTAAATTAAATTTTTTTAACCATGTTTATTTGTTTGGCCAGTCAAATTTTGATTATCTAGCACTATCCTTTTTTTATGAGAATAATGAAGAGTTTAATTAGAACCTAAACCACTCATTAAGTACTACAGATTGATTGTCTTGCGCATTGTACATTTGACAGAGACCACGTGTAAGTAAAATAACGTAGCTATATTAAATTAAGGTGAAGGTGTGTAATATATGGATTAAGCTCACTACCAATGAATAAATTCTCATTCAAACTCCATCTATGGTTAGAATAGTAAAGTAGCTGAACTCACGGAATAGATTGATAGTTAATACATAAATGACTTTTTATCAAAGGATGTACCTGAGAATTCATATTTACCAAAAAGCGTACCATGATTTCATTTTTACCAAACGCGCATCCATTTGAGTGAACTTCCTCTTATACCCCTCTCGATAAAAATGGCTTTCTCAGTTCACAATTTCGAGACATCCAAACCACTTTATCAATTGTCTCAATTTAAAATAATATTTTGTTGTTCGGATGACCCAGGGAGTCAAATTTTTCTCAGCATATATATATTTCTACCTTGCACAACTCGATTCATCATTACGGCACCTGAGGAAGATAGGTGTTGAAGGAGAATCATCAAGCAACCGTTTGTTTGATAGAAATAGTAATGTACGTATGATTGTCATCTTTAATATTGTATCAGACCTAGTTTTATACATGATAAACTTCTAATGACTATTTTTTTGTTTGGAGAAGGACTCTAACAGTGTCATGCATTACATAATTAGGGTTCTGTGAAATTTTTTAAACTTATGATAAATTAATGCTTAAATTCAACCTAGGGGATGATATATTACCATATCAGACCTTAGGAGGGCCTGAAATCAAAGGATAGGAGAACCTGAAATAAAAGAACTTCAGGCCCTAGAAAGGCCTGAAATTAAAGGATTTTAGGCCCTGACAGTGCATGATATCATTTGCTTTCAGGCCCTAGGAGGCCCTGAGAGGGCCTGAATTCCTTTGATTTCAGGCCCTCCCAGGGCCTGATATGCTTTGATTTCAGGCCCTAGGAGGGCTGAATCAAAAGATTCAGGCCCTCCTAGGGCCAGATATCCTTGTTTGTTTTTTAAATTAATGAAACATTTGATTATGATTTTGATTTTAGGGATGATAATGTTGTTGACGAAATTCTCTCTGAGATATGGAATACTCTTGATGATAATGCTGTCATGGGGAATGGAGCAGAAATAGTCAGTAATAATATTCCATTATCTTCCCATTATAGTGATAATAGAATTACAAGGAACTTGACATTTGATCTAAATGAAGAAGCAAGTAATCTAGAAGATGAGTGTCTGAATTCTTCTACAAGACTTGTTGAATTCTTTAAGCTAACCTGGAGTGGGGAGGAAGAAATTGAAATCCGAAATGCAGATGAATTACAACCCAGTACAAGTGTACTAAAATTCCAAGCTGATGATATGCAGATTGAGCAATATGAATTCCCCCCAGATCAATACAGTGACTTAGAGGAGGAGTTTCCAATAGCTGATGATCCTTATATTTTGAATTCTCGATTGGTTGCTGGGCTAATTGGAGAGGCAGAGGCAAGAGATGAGCAAGAATTTTTTATGGGGTAGATTTTTCCATCTAGAGAAGAATTCAAGAATGCACTTGTCAAACATATCATGGTTAAGCATATGAGATATAACCCAGTTGACACCCGAAAAAATAGAGTTAAAACAGTGTGCTTCAACCGATCATGTACATGGAGAGTAGTAGCAAGGGGGAAGTAGAGTTCACTGTTAAAAATATGTAAAGGAACATCAATGTGAAACTGTTAGGGAAAGCGCTGATCATCATGCATGCTCTTCATCATTTGTTACGTCTTTTATTGAAGAGCAATTTCTTCATAATGAACAATACAAACCAAGTATGATTATATCAGATATTAAACCTAGATTTGGAGTGACCATATCATACAAAAAGCATACATAGCTGGGGAGAAAGCATTGAAAAAGGTCGTCGGAGATTATGATGAGGCATATAGATATCTTCCACAATATCTATGTGAGTTAAGAGCTAGAGATCCTAAAACTTATGTGACACTATGTAGGAATGGTAACAATAAGTTCCAGCGGTGTTTTTGGGGTTTTGGTGCTTGCCGAAGGGTGTTCAGGTCTTATTTGCGTACACTTATCGAAATTGATGCCACACATCTAAGAGAAAAGTATCCGGGTGTATTGTTGATTGCTACGACGATTGATGGTAATGACAATGGTAATCTCCCAGTTGCCTTTGGAATAGTTGAAGTTGAATATGGGTCTGTATGGGAGTGGTTTTTGGAGCATACAAAGAGGTTCTTTGCTGTCGATGAACACTCAATGACCATAGTATCAGATAGACATCATGACATTATATCAACAGTTAGAAAAGTTAACACAAACACGCATCATGCTTTTTATTTGCCATCACATGTCTTGTAATATGGTAACTGATACTAGAAGTAGAGCTGCTTTAGGTTTGTTTTGGGCAGCAGCACGAGCAAACATAATACTCTAATATGATATGATAATGCAGACAATGCTTGAAAAACATCCAGATGCCCATAAGTGGCTTCAGAACATTGACTCTATAAGGTGGGCTAATGCACATTTTACTGGGAGAATGTATAGAATGCTTGCCACGAATTGTGTGGACAGCTTAAATGCTTTGTTCAAGTCTATACGTGAGCTTCTCATAAACAAGTTAATTGATAATACAAGAAGAAAGATAGCTCAATGGTTCTTTAACCGTAGAGAGGAAGTCTCCAAATGACATGTTGCTTTAACACCTCATGCTACAAAAGAAATGGATTCAAAGAGACAGAAAGCTAGAGCATATAAGGTTCACCCTTACTCTCAATCAGAAATGGAAGTAGAAACATGGGGCATTTCATACATTGTTGATTTGGAAAAAAAAATATTATCAATGTGGGGAGTTTCAAATTTCAGGTCTTCATTACTCACATGCTATTGCCGTCATCATTCACAGGAACATGGATACACTCCCATATTGTGAGCATTATTTTTATTTAGAAAATTGGAAGTGGGTTTACATGGATCGTATTTACCCTTGTAGAAGCAAGCAGTTTTGGCCTAGGGGCGTAAATGACATTATAGTGCTATGTCCCTGTAGCCTTGTGCAGCTCGGCAGACGAAAGAAGGCATGGATTGAGTCGATACACAATGGCAAGGTAAAACTAAAATGCAGCCGCTGTAAACAACTTGGCCATAATAGAAGGACATGTAGAATGCCGTCAGCCCCAGGGTCTTGAGTTACTTGGTATATGTATTGCAGGAATATTCTGATTGAAGTGTATATTTTGTAAGGAGGAGAAATGAATGTATATATTTTGTATATTGTACAACCATAGTATTGTCAAAAAACTAGTTGTTGTTAATGTTGTCACTTGAAGAGGTATTCCAATATTATGATACATTTCACATTGTCTAATTCAATGTAAGCAGAATAGATCAATCCCGAAGTCCTCTGATTTCCTACATTGGGTCTGCAATAATTATATTTCAGGTCTTGACGTCCTAAGTCCTCTGTTTTCTAAATATTTCTGATTTGAGGCCCTCTGATTTCTGCTGTGTTGATGCATTGTTATGTGCCAACTGATAATGTATGAACACATAATTGATAATAATTAGGATTATGTTTAGACACCAAAAACACCATCTCCTAGCTAAACTTTAACTAGTGACATTGAGTTTTGAAAAATCCAAATATCCTAGGTCCATCAGTGGGTTTCCATCGAAACCCACTGATGGACCTACAAAATTCCTTTTGTGCCAAATTCTGAAAATATGAGTTCATGGTGTGCATGGAATCTAATTGTGGTATGCAATGTGTATTTAGGTACTCTCCAGGTGGAACCTTCTTGTTTCAACTTTAAACAAATGTAAGCATGTTTTGATCATACTTGAGTATTTCAATCATAATTTAATAAATTTTTGTCACAACTTGTACATTTATATAAAAGATTGCCCTATAAATATTTAATTTGATAAAACATTATTAAATACTATAAAAAAATAATTTTAACATGGAAAAATAAATTTGAGGTCACGTTGGGCCTGAAGTAATCTGATTTCAGACCCACCTTGAGCCTGAAATCAGAGGATTTCAGGCCCAACATGGCCCTGAAATTAGATTACTTAAGGCCCTGCGTGGGTCTGAATCACATTATTTCAAGCCCTGGGCGGGCCTGAATATGATTGTTTCAGGCCCAGCGTGGGCCTGAAATGAGATTATTTCAGGCCCACCTTGGGCCTGAATACAAATAATTTCAGGCCCAACGTGGGACTGAATAGCTCTGATTTTAGGCCTTCTGATAAGCTAGTGATCATTGCAATCTAAAATAGGAATATTCTTTTCAATAAAATGAATAAATATGTATAATATAAATATTATAGAAATAAAAATTAGTGTTTATGGATGGTGTAGCTAAGGAAACAAATTGAGCTATGATTTTGCATTGTTGTGTGACAAGTCATACGGGATGAGAACATAATTTACATTCTTTAGGACTAAGATTGGATACCAAAATTACCATCTCCTAGCTAAACTCTAACTAGTGATATCGAGTTTTGAGAAATCCAAATATTCTAGGTCCATCAGTGGGTTTTAACCGAACCCCACTGATGGCCCTACAAAACTCTTTTTGTGCCAAATTCTGAAAATATGAGTTCCTAGTTTAGCATGGAATCCAATTTTGGTATGCGGTAGGTATTTAGGTACTCTCCAGTTTGTTAAATGGAATCCAATTTTGGTTTAGAATGGAATCAAATGGAAAAAAAATTTGACCCCTCATTGGGCCTGAATAATCTGATTTCAGGCCCACGTTGGGCCTGATATAAGAAGATTTCAGGCCCAGCGTGAGCCTGAAATCAGATTGTTTCAGGCCCACCATGGGCCTGAATTCAAATTATTCAGCAAAAGTAAGGTTCAATATTACTGATGGTATCGACAACAATTACAGATTATAGATTATAGATTACACAACAACAACGATCGAAAGCAATGTTCCATTTATTTCAAAAGGATTACATTCATTATAACTATAAATATACAATTTTTGTCATGACACATACATATGCATTGTATCAACAAAACCAATATTTACAGATTTAGCTTCCAGAACTTGTCTTTCATAATTTTATATCCCATCTGAAATCGATAAGGTTTCATTTGCTTTTGGCTAAACTTTGTAGATCTTTGAAACACCAAACTTTCAGCATAGCGCATAAGGAAAAAAGAACAATCCAACCTGAAAAAACCAATATTTAAATTGTTGTTAGCATATAAATCGAACCATGAAAGATTATGTTTTTTTAACCAAAATAAACATGATCTTACGATCTGCTTTGGGTGGGTCCTTGTACTACAATTTTATTAAAGTCTTTCCCTGATATGGAAGGCAATCCTTTATTCCATCTCGTGTAATATGACCAGTTCATATTTTTGAAAAACGCCACATACACACAAATTACATTAGTAACAAATATATTCCATTTAAACTATTTGTAATGGTTTATTTATCAAATATAAAACTTACAGTTTTCTCAAATTTGCCAGTGCACCCTTCTGTGGCGCCGAGAGAATTATAATGTAGGATATTACCTTCCTCGAGGTCAATAACCAATAGATGCCAATGATCATCTGCATTATTTAATGGGCAGATGATATATTTAATTGACTTATCTGTATCAGTAGTAATAGTTTGTTCAAATGCTGCAGCGTGCATCACCTCAAACGATTCCTGTGTTTATTAAAATGGAAGTGTTAGTAGACTAAATCTTAGAAAAAAACAACAAAATAAGGTGCTAATTGACTTACATCTAACCCCACCCCACAGAATATGGAGGGGTGGTAAGGTGAGTTACAGGATTTTGCTTCATTTACTAGAATAGTCTAGTAACTATTTATACAATCTCCGTTAGTGTAGTCATTCCAATCAAATATAGTCAAAAATGATTGCATATCTAATGAAAAGGTCCCATTGGACCATACAGGATTCAACGAAAACCTAGATGAACAAAATATAAGCAACTTAATAACAAGGGAATGATTAAATTTTATTAATGAATAGCAATAATCATCATTGTTTTACATTATTATGCAATCGCAATAGCAACTAACTCACTTTAATTTACTAAGCTTTAATAATGTTTCTGTAATCTCTGCATCTTTATTCTTATTAAAAAATGCCCTGTCATTCTTCAAGATTTTGCTTTTGACCTTTTGAATTTCTTTTGTTTTAGCTGCTTGTTGATCAGACATAGTCGTTTGGGTTGAGGTTGCAGATTTTGTTGTTTGCGTTGTAGTTTTTGACATTGATGGGGCAGGAGGCTCATCATCTTCATCTTCATCGTCATCCTCATCCTCTTCCTCATCCTCATCTTGAACAATCTCTTTGCCTTTGCCGTTGCCCTCGTAGGCTGATCTTATCTGAGTTATTTTTCTTTTTTTGGGAAGTGGCTCAACGTCATCTGAGCCTTTGCTTTCCAATTGTTTATTCAGCTTCTGGATTCTCTTGTCAGCCTGATTTATAATCCTATCTTGTACAACTATCCTTCTTTTGTGGACATCATCTTTTTATTTAAGCTGGGAATCATTCTCAGCAATTATTGTATCCTTCTAAGCAATTATTTCATCCTTCTCACTGATGGTTGTTGCCATCTCAATTTTAACATCCTCCAAACTTTTAAGAGCTATAGTTAATTGTTGCTGTAAGGTCTCAATTTGCTCTTGCTTTTTAATACACTGATTGCAGGCTTCCATTTCTAAGGCGTGTAGGCTTCCTTCTGCTGCTGCTATAATACCTCACACTATACCTCTAGTGCTTGAGTTGGAGGAGAGTAGTGAGGTACCAACTCCAGCTCTGACTCAGCCAGAATTAAATCAACAATAATTAAATTTGTGGCCACACGGTCAATCATCCTTTTAACACTCTCAACATGAGCCTTAGGCCAACTCCACCGAAGGATTCTTGGCAATCTATGAGGATGTTCTGGAGCAGCAATACTAATATGTTCACTCACCCATACCTGCAACATGATTATATTCAGTAATTAATATCCATCATAACATATATGAGCAGGTATATGTACTCTAACTTACAACCAAAATATTTGGGAATCCCTTGAGCAAGGGAGCCTTGGTCGTTTGGGTTGAATCACCTATATGTGCTTTATGCCTCAATGTAACCTCCTTTTCAATGGCTTCCAACTGAGGAGCCATGAAATTGTACACGGCATTGCACCAATTATAGGTTTGCAGGTTGTCAAAATCATCTACACAGTCAATTAGTGAGAGGGAAGGAATGACAACTATGCTGCTAGTACCACAAAATAGTACTGTAGCAAAAAAATAGAGTATATACAACTGACAATAGAGCTTGTCATTGACTCTAGACTTCATTATCAGTTTCTCCAAATGCTTGGCAGAACAACCTGACTCTTCAAAATACTGCTTGTACAGTGGGCTGGAGGCCACGTTCAAATCAAGTTGAACTATCTCTCCATTGTCAGGTAGCCCTAGAATAAGTGATATATCAACCTTTGTGAATTTGAGTTTTTTCCCATGGAATATGAAGCTCTGTTCTTCTTGATCCCAATTATCAAACATATTCTATACCTGGGGTCTTACACAAGAACTATTAGGGAGGTCGAGGACCCAAGAAAAGGGTATATCTCGGATCAACTGTTCTTGTGCTGGTGTGGGTGGAATAGAATCAATAAAATTTCTGAAATGACAAAGACTACTTTTCCAGTTCATTCATTTACTTCGACCTTTGTTGACAAAACTTGTATACTCGCTACGCATTTTGCTTTTTCCTTGTGTCAACTGTTTTTTTTTACTTCCACCAGCGCCTTGCTGTTTCTTCAATTTTTTTGGAGCTGCTTGCTTTGATGATGATCTTTTTGGAGTCATCCCGAACTTAGCAACCATCAAACAACAATGAGAGACAAACAAATATAACACTTAGATTTTGTACATAAAGGGTATTCGGTCAGTGACTAAAGCCTACCGCAAACCCTAGGTGAAAAGCAAATACTGAAATGAAAAACTAAATGTTAGGGTACATACAATTCCACTAGTCCGATGACGAGGATGTCGACCACACAACTCCAATGGAGGAAAGCACGCTACCTTTAAATGCAAAGAAAACATGAGCTAGAAGACGATTGCTAACCACTAGGCTCCCGAGGACGCTTTAAACCTCGGTCACTGATGGGCCTGATATAAGAGGATTTCAGGCCCTACGCGGGCCTTTTTTTGTATATGTATTATTTATTATTTTGAGTTATATTTATTAAGAAAATCTAATTTATACTATATTTTATAAAATTCTACAAAAATTATTTACTCACTAAAAATAATTCTAATAGGAGCCAGAATTTATTTTTTTTCTTATGTATTCATTTATTAGTTGGAATAGAATAATCTATCATAATTATACATATTTGTTAAAATCTAAAAAAAATTGACTACTCTCATTTAAATTTGATTTGATTTTTATTTCGAAGATATAACATCTATATAACTTTAAAAAATTTTGTCTATATTCATATATTACTCTGATTTATTTTTAATTTTATTGATTTTGTATTTATATCATATTTTTATTTTTTTCAAAGGGCCTGAAATCTACATATTTCAGGCCCACAATGGGCCTGAATATCTCTTATTTCAGTCCCACCGTGGGCCTGAAATCAGAGATATTCAGGTCCACCATGGGCCTGAAATGTGACATATTCAGGCCTATATTGGGCCTGAATTCGGATCACTACAGGCCCAACGTGGACTGAAATTTTTTTCCATCTTAAATATATTAATCCAAATATGTAATCATGATTTATTAACTTATAAAATTGTAGGGTAATCTTTTAAATAATTGTACAAGTTGTGACAAAATCCTCTCATTTGATTTTAATACTCAGGTATGATCAAAACAGGCTTACATTTGTTTAAAGTTGAAACAAGAGGATTCCACCTGGAGAGTACCTAAATACACAATGCATACCAAAATTTGATTCGTTGTAGACCATGAATTCATATTTTAAAAATTTGGCACAGAAGGAGTTTTATAGGTCCATCAGTGGGTTTCCACCGAAACCCACTAATGGACCTAGGATATTTGGATTTCTGAAAATCCGATATCAATAGTTAGAGTTGAGCAAGGAGATGGTATTTTTGGTGTCCAAACTTTAAATGATTATAAATTATGTTGCAATAGGAGTTTTTTAGGTCTGTCAGTGGGTTTTCACCAAAACCCACTGATGGACCTAGGATATTTGGATTTCTCAAAACCCAATATCAATAATTAGAGTTGAGCTAGGAGATGATATTTTTGGTGTGCAAACTTCTAATGATTATAAATTATGTTGCAATAGGAGTTTTTAGGTCTATTAATGGTTTTCACCAAAATCCACTGATGGACCTAGGATATTTAGATTTCTCAAAACCTAATATCAATAGTTAGAGTTGAGCTAGGAGATGGTATTTTTGGTGTACAAACTTCTAATGATTATAAATTATGTTGCAATAGGAGTTTTTTATGTCTATCAGTGGGTTTCCACGGAAACCCACTGATGGACCTAGGATATTTGGATTTCTCAAAACCCAATATCAATAGTTAGAGTTAAGCTAGGAGATGGTATTTTGGTGTGCAAACTTCTAATGATTATAAATTATGCTACAATAGGAGTTTTTTAGGTCTATCAGTGGGTTTCCACCGAAACCCACTGATGGACCTAGGATATTTGGATTTCTCAAAATTCAATATCAATAGTTAGAGTTGAGCTAGAAGATGGTATTTTTGGTGTCCAAACTTTTAATGATTATAAATTATGTTGCAATATGAGTTTTCTAGGTTGAATCAGTGGGTTTCCACCGAAACCCACTAATAGACCTAGGATACTTAGATTTCTCCATACTTGATATCTCTATTTAGAATTTACCTAGGAGATGTTATTTCTAATGTGCACACTTAGTACCAATAATTATCAGTTATGTTCTCTAGCCGTATCAGTCGACACAGAAAGATGCAGTCATATTTATACATCTATACAACTACAAATATTTTGGTCATTTTCATATATTTTACTCACATTATTATTGTAAAAGAATATTCATATTTGGTTTGCACAGGACCTGAAAGCAGAGGGCCTGAAATCATACTAGTTCAAGCCCAACGTGGGCCTGAAATAAATTTATTTCAGGGCCACGTTGGGCCTGAATTAATATTATTTCAGGACCAACATAGGCCTGAAATAAAGTTATTTCAGGCCCACCGTGAGTCTGAAATAAATTGACTTCAGCCCCAACTTGGATTCCAGATTGTATCCCTATTTTAAAATTATTTTATATAAAATTTAATCATGATTAATTAAAATAATGATTTATAGAATAATATTTTATATAATTCTAGAAGATGTGACTAAATCCTCACATTTTATTTAATTATTCAATTTTATTAAACAGGAAACAAGTTTATTAAATGTATCGTAGATAAAATTTGGGTACTATCTAAATACAGAATGCATAGCAAAATTCGATTCCTTATAGACCATGAAGTCATATTTTCAGATTTTGTTGCAATAGGAGTGTTGTATGTCCATCAGTGGGTTTCGGTGGAAACCCACTGATGGACCTTCGATACTTGGATTTATCCATACTCGATATCACTATTTAGAGTTTACCAAAGAGATGTATTTATGATGTCCAAACTTAGTCCCAATCATTATCAGTTATGTTATCTTACCATATCAGTTGACACAGAACATTGCAGCAACTGGAGGTGAATCAACAGCACACAATTGTTTTTCTTAACATACAATTATATTGATATGACAACATCTACATATTTAGTTTTTTCCATACAACTGGAGCTCAAACAACAACATAGGATGTTTTTGACAACAATACATGGATATTTAGTCTCCTGTTTTACAACACATGCCCCTCAGAATATTAACTGTGAGATCAAATCTCATTTTCCTCATGTCTCCTTGTTTGAAATCCATCTTCTCATCGTATAGGAGACATCGAACATATTGCATCAGAAAAAAGGCACAGTCCACGCTGAAAAACACAACAGTAATTTTGATTTCAATCAGTGGGTTTATAAAATACTTTTAAATTTAAACTCATCCACATTTACTTACCTATATTCTTGTTGGGGACAATTTAGTCTGACCGAGGCCCATTTGTCCAAGGGATGATGACTTTGTAGATATGGATGAATAGTCGTAAGTTCCTCGCGAATATATTGTTTTAGTTCTTTTACCTGTAATTAATATCATGAATTTAAAAATCACCATCAATGTCATTTTAGACTAAATGATTAACATAAAAATGAATAATGGTTACTTACCGCTAAGTCAAATTCATTCTTATATTTACGGTCACTAGCAAGAGAATTTAAATGATTGAAAGTCATGGATTCTATATCCACTGCCAACAAGTGAAAGTGTGTATTATCACTGCACAAAGGTATTAAAATATATCTAAACCCTTGATCTATCATATATGTCTTCATCACTTGTTGTAGGGAAAACTTTCTTGAGGATCTTATTGATGACTAAAAAAATGCACAGACAAAATTATTAATAACTAAATCATAATATTAGGTCTTCTACAATATATCTTGTAAATTCATTTAGATCACTTACTGTGAAGAAGGTTGAACAATATATTGGCTTGTTGTATAACCTACCACATGCGGATGCTCCTCTAAATAGAATTTTACAAAAGACATCAATTACCTCGTCTTTTGTAAAAACCTCTCAATTCAGGATTTGTAAGAATGAATGCATATTCAAAGCAAAGGGTGCATCCTCCCAAATAAATTCAGTTGCCACACTGCCAAGTTAATTGATAAAATTATTATATATTAAAGAACAAGATATATTAACTAAACTATGTGTCCTAACTTACTTTAGGTTCTCCAATTTATTTATCAGGTAGGTCACTTCTTTATCTTGGTTTTTCTTCTTTGAATTCATAAAATGCTTCTTCACAAACTACATCGATAAATTTAAAAAAACTAATTAATGACCAAATTTAATAAAATTAACCTATTTTATATGAAAGTAAATCACATACATCAATGCCTTGATGCCTCATTTTGTAGAGTTCAGAGATCCTTTTTGTTTCCTCCTCTATGTCTTTTTCAGACATGACTTCCATTACAGTTATGGTTTCTCTTGCTTCATCCATATCATCCTCACTAATTTTCCTTTTTCCCTTGTCCATGACATCTGATATTTGTTTCTTGCTCCGCTTCCCTTTAGGTAATAGCTGGTGTCATAATGGACTGTCAATTGGAGTATCCCTGTAATCATACCGACTTCGATCACGTCCTCTCCTTGTTCTACAAGCTATTGGATCTGAAAGAGGATCGACTACAGGATAGCTTTCTTGAGCCTCCATGCCTTTTTTTTTAATTATTGAAAGTAATTCTTTAACCCTTTCATTCAAACAAATGTTCTCCTCTGTTAGCTCCTTGATTCGGTTGTCTTTAAGAATGCAGTCACCACATTGCCCTACAGCTTCTGTTTCATCTCCTTGTGATGTCTCCATTGGCCGTGGAATGTCATCACCGATATCAAGGTTCTTAAACAATATTTTTTCATTTAGGTTAGGAATTATTTCAATCATCACCTATCAATTAACAAACACACAAATGTTACTACCTCCATATCAAACTAAGATAGGTCACAGTTTAGAATAATTACTTCTTCGGGTGAGAGTCAGTCGACAAGGACCCTCACCCTACTAATATGCGAAGGAATATTCCTCCACTTATTTATTCAGGGTCTTTGAACAGTGTATGATTTTTGAATTGGTACATACTCCAAAAACCATACATGCACCAAGTTTTCCACCCAAATACATTAACGACACCAAAATATTATAAAATTTAACAAGAAAATTATACTCACTGCCAAAAACCCAGCAAATCCCTTTAGGTAAGGGAGGTTGGTGCTGGTCTGGTATCCCTGAGTTGATAAAAATAAGTCCCCAATCTTAGGTAATTGTGGAGACAAAATTGTTGGATGACTTCCACCCAGTTGAATCTAGCAAGATTCTCATAATTATCTACTATATCTACAAGACCTAGAGGGACCTTATATGTACTAGACGAAATTAAAACACAAACAAATATATATAAAATATAGAATTTACACACTAATAAAACATCATCATCTGATTCAACACTTTTGGAATAATATTTAAGTAACTCCTCAATTCTTGTTCTGGTAGGTTGTTTGTCTTTTGAGAAGTAAGTAAGATAGAGGTCACCCGATGCTTTAGTTGAATTAATAGAGACCGAAACACCTCGGTCTACTATATCCAATAACAAAGCAACATCTCATCTGGTGAATGCACCCAGTACACTTGAAACATTTTAAATATTTAGTTATCATCAAGAATATAGGCCTGAAATGATTTCACTTTGGGTCTGAAATGATTACATTTCAGACCCAACGTGGGCCTGAAATAACTTCATTTCAGGCCCAAGGTGGGCCTGAATGATTTCATTTCAGGCCCATATTGGGCCTGAAATGTAATCATTTCAGGCCTACCGAGGGCCTGAAATGAGTTCACTTCAGGCCCTCGGTAGGCCTGAAATGATTTTATTTTAGGTCTACCGAGGGCCTGAAGTAAAACCATTTCAGGCCCTCGGTAGACCTAAAATTAAATGACTGAAATAGATCGAAATAAAATTATTTCAGGTCATCTTTATCCCAGTTTTATCTTACTATAGTTAGTGTTTACAATTCATAACTAAAACTGTTACCTGAGAATTTAAAAACTTGCGATGTTGAATCCCAACTTTCAAATATATTCACCAAAATTCCACGAATATGCTGTAATTCTTATATATCCAAGAAAACACTAAAGGGCGACTCTTTGATCTTCGCAATGTGTCAATCATTTAAAATTTGAAATGCTTCAAAAAAAATATTTAAAGTGGCCTAAAACACTGCACCAATGTAATTTTTGTCCAAAGTCATCTGAAGCCTATAGGTTTTATACATTACAAATTTATTAAGCAAAAATAAGTTTAAACATGTGCAGAAACTTTGCTGTTTTGACCTAAGACTATCGCTAACATACCTTAGTGGATAATGTCAAGGAAGAAGAGGCTGAAACACCCACAGACCTTTTTTCTGTCATTATCAAAAAAATAAACCGTGCAGAAACCCTAACCCCTACTTTAGAGATTGACGATCAGTCTGGACTTCAACGCAAACACTTAAAGCCACCTCAGGGACACACGCAAACACTTTGGAGACTTCCCTAGGGTTTTGGTTGGGGGGAGGGATTGGGGGGATGAGCTCGCAACTATAGCACAGCTAGGGCGCACACAATGTCCTCCACCTTCGATAATAATAATTACTTTGATGCGCTGAAAGAGAAAGGAGAAAAATTTGACTCCCTGGGGCATCTGAACCACAAAATATTATTTAAATTGAGAAAATTGATAAAGTAGTTCGGATGTCTCGAAATCGTGAACTGAGAAAGCCATTTCTTGGCGGGAGGGGTATAAGAGGAAGTTCACTCAAATGGATGCGCCGTTTGGTAAAAATGAAACCATGGTACGCCTTTTGGTAAATACGAATTCTCAGGTGCGCCCTTTTATAAAAGTCGATACATAAATATTATCATTATAAAGTTTGGGAGTCAAAATCTAACAAAGTCAATATGTCTATCCTCCTCACACGCTAGTCACAGTATCTGGGCTAGTAGTCTCCATAATTTACCTCCTTCGTATTGATCCTGGGACGGGTTGACAGGGGCATTGGGGGCAAGTGAATCACTTTTTGCCACCATAATAGTAAATTAGTCGAGTTATGTTATGATTTATAATATATAAATTTATTTGATAAGATAATCAATCAAATCAAGTCAAATGAAGTTGAACATGATTGTTGAAGCTGTTGGTGCAAGTTGCATCAGTGATGTCCTCCTCTAAATGTTTCAATGTTTGACAATATACTTAAGTCAGTGATACATTGAACAAAGGTAGGGTTAGTCAAGAAAGGTATACCAAAGTGAACCAAAGTCCTAGTTAACCTAGGCACTAAGTCCTGACCAAGGGTTGGGCACTAAGACCTGGTGGGTGAAGCTGGACACTAAGACCTGGTGAGTGAAGCTGGGCACAAAGACCTGGTTCGAGGAATTGGGCACGAAGTCCTGGCCGAGGGTTGGGCACCGAAGTCCTGGACCTAGGGTTTGGGCACGAAGTCTTGGTCTGAGGGATTGAGCAACTTAGCTGAGCGATGACTAAGGACAGAAGTAAAGACGGGTCAAGGTTCGGACATCTCGAGATCCGAGAGTATTTGAGGCTAAGCAAAAGTCCACCCGAATGGACTGGGTGGCAACCGTCTCCTGAAAGGAGTAGGTTGAAGGCGCGTTCCCGGGGGTGGGAACTTGCGTCGGTTCGACCTAGGGTTTAGTGGAAATCCGAAGTCAGAACCAAGTCCTTAAGGTTAAGATTATCTACTTGTTTGTCTTGTGTTTGTGTATCTTGCAGGTACCTAAAACTGAAGAGAAAGCAAGCAAACAAACATAAAGAGGCTAAAAAATAGCTTCCCGGGCGCCCCCATTGATACAGGCGCCCCTATCAATACAGGCACCCTATATGGCAGGTTTATCAGCTTTGCGAATTCAACGCGAGAATAAGTTTTGACCAAGCCCTTTGGGGCACCCCAGTCATCACAGACGCCCCAATGAAGCCTATAAGAGGGGCTTCGACCCCAAGACTCAAGACACAACTTCCAAGATCCATTCTGAGCTTTCTGACTGACGACAAAGCGCTAAAGATGAGGCTCTACGACCGGGAGGCTCCAGGAAGAAGTGTGCAGCACTTCGGAGGTCCAGATCGGCCGAGTCTTCGACCATTCTGTTTTTGGTTTGCTTTTATTATTCTGCACTAAATTTTCTATATTTTTTATTGTAATTATTGCATTGTAAGACGGGTTTCTCCGCCTCCGGAGAGTCCGTAAAGGAGACCAATAGTGGACGGGTGTTCCCGTGCTTAGGCCTTGGATGTACTGACCCTGGGGGGTTGGGAACCAAGTAAATCCCGTGTGCAATCTGTGTTTGTTTTCTTCGTTCTTTATATTTTCCGCTGCACTAACTCTGAGTCTAGAACGAAGATCCGAAAGATGATTTCCGCGAGAAAAAGATTTACGGCCGATATTCACCCCCCCCCTCTATCGACGGCACCGGTCCTACAGAAGCTTGGTTTAATTTCTTTTTTATAAGCTTGAGTTGATTAAGGGAGTGTTTGGTACAGCTTCTACTAGCTGCTTTTTAGATTCTAGCTACATAGAAGCACTTCTGAGTGTTTATGAATGTCAGATTTTCCTTTAACATCTGTAACTTTTACTCAAAAACTGAAAGCAAGAATTTGATATTTTTCTACTTTTATTTTTTTGCTTATAATCTAGAATTAAAAGTTGACATTTATACGCTTAATAAATTTATCATTTTCCATAATTGTCACCACAGTTTTAAATAAAATTTTATATTTTTATATAATTTATATATTTAAATATTTTTATAAATTTTGTATTTTTATATTTTTATTTTTATTAATTTTATATCTTTTTTAAACATATATTATTAAAAAAATTAATTTTTATATAATATTCAAAATATATTAATAAATATATAAAACATTATAGATGGTGTATCAAAATTATATTTAGATAATTGAAAAAAAAATTATATAGTTTAAGGATATTGTTGTCATTTAACTACAAATTAAGCTTGAAAGTAATTATTCAGCAAACACTCAAACCTTACTTTGTATTAGCTTTTGACTTCTATTTCCAAACATTTCATGCTTTAACTTTTCACTGACTTCGAGATAATCTCTATAAAAATTACTTTTCAAGAAGTAAAAGTTCTCCCACACACTCCCTAAGTTTATTTGGAGCTTCGTTAGTTTAGATATTATTGAGTTCTCAATTCAAACTTATTTAATTATTTGAATTTTATATTTTTAAATTTGTTTGATTGGTTATTAAATTTGATAATACAAAATTATTATTTATTTTGAATTTTTTTATTTAAATGTGAGTTTTATTGATAAATATCATTCATGAATATTATTTATGAATCACGAACATTATTCATGAATATTAATTATTTATGAATATTAATGAACTGAATACATATGTATTCAAATTTATTCGTTTAATTTAACGAATTATTCAAATTTATTTATTTAATTAATTGATATATATTGAATGATTATAAATAAACTCTTACCAAACTAGACACCAAATTTATTCATAAATGTAGAATTCATATTATCGTTAATTAAAATATAATTTTATATATGTGTCCTTTAAACTTGGTTCCGGTTTTAGTACACTGCAACACATAAACATTTTGCAATATTGTAGCCAGAACGAACTGTACAGAACAAGTACAATAAAATCAACTGATCATTGCTTTCTTTCTGAAATAGAGAGGGGATCCAAAAGAGTAGTTTGGGGAAATAGATTTCGGATCAGGATTCGAAATTTTGCAAACAATAATTAAGATCTTCCTTAAAATTAAGATCTTCTAAATCGGCGTTTCTATCCACAAGGTAAGCGTTTTATGGAAGATATGATGGCTCATGCAAAATTATTATCAACTTAATTATAAATACAACCTCTCTCTGTTTATTCCGAACGATGGAATGGAAAAGGGAAAGGAATTTGAACGTGAAAAAAAACTCTAAGAAGAGGCAAGAAAATTTTTAAAAAAATCTCTAGGAAATGAAAAAAAAAAAAAGAAGATTAAAAAAATACAATCTGAGGTGTCGCCATCACGCGAGGCGACCTCCCATGGAGTTGATGTCCGTGGTCGTGCAAGAAGTATTGGTGCAATCGACCTTTGATTAACCTTGACCAGGTTTACCAAGATCGAGTTGACTCGAGTTGGATTTCGATGTTTGATCAATATGTTAGTTTGACGTCAAGTAGGTCAATATATACTTGAGGTCGATCAATATGTTAGGTGATTGCGTGAAATGTCAAGTAGACCAAGGTCGACAGTGGAAAGTTCAAGTGAGTCACAAAAGACTAGACACTTGGCAGTCGGAAGTCAAATAAAAAGTTGACATGAGGCATGAAGTCATGATAGGTCAAAATTGACCAAATATTAGATTATAAGGAAGTCTTGACAGGTCAAGGTTGATTGGATGTTAAACAACGACGAAGTCCTGACAAGTCAAGATTGATTGAGTGCTGAGAACGATGAAGTCCCGACAAGTCACGGTTTATTGGATGCTAGGCAACAGAAAACCTCGGTTGGTCAAGGTTGACCGAATGATGAGCAAAAGAAGTATGTCCTAATAATTTGAGGTCAAGCATATGCTAAGCAAGATGAGAATTCAATCATGGTAAGATTGAAACATTAGTATTAATCGATTGATAAAGTGTATCGATCGATAGACTCTAAATCCCGAAATTGGGGTTTGAGATTTTTTTTGGATTGCTATAATCACTATGCTACAATGATTTGCTATCGTAATCAAGAATATTAATTTGTTATCATGACAATCGACTGATGGTATTATAATATCGTACAGAATAGAAGCTTTAGAAATTGATTGAAAAACTCAATTGATCATATTCAATTATTGATGTCACTATTTGAGCTAATAGAGTGTTCAGAACACGACTATGGGATTCGATTGATTGGATAATAGTTGCCCCATTGTAGGATCAATCCGAACACGACTACGGGATTCGATTGATTGGATAATAGTTGACCGATGTGTTTAATAATCATTTCTATATATTCGTGTACAAGCGGTACTTTACAGATCAGGAAATCAGCATGTGAGACTGTATAGACATGATTTTGATTAACTCAAAGATCAAGCAACGAAAGTATCAAGCAATGCGCTATCAAATAGAACAGAATTAAGATAAAGCAGCTTGTTCGAAAATAAAATAAGTCATGCATTTAAGTACAATATACTACAAAATACAAAGAAAAAATACCCGCCTTAAAATGAAGTTCGTATCAGAATAAATTCCTCATCCAACTACTCGTATCAAATCAGGGACCTACATCAACATATAATATTTAGCTACTTACATATGAAAACAAATAGCTAAATAAAATCCCCATGTTTAATTAAGGTAATCCTAATTGGATACAATCATTGATTTACCTCGATTAATGATTAGATCCCGCTACTCTAATTCAAGGTCCTCTCTCGGTGTACCACACATCAAAACAGAGGATCAAACAAAACAAAGAAAATTATCCAAACAACAAGTAATCTACACATCCAAACACTAAGCTAATACCAACCTTTACACCATGTATCCCATAGCTCAATCACTACTATTCTAAACTGATTTTCTTTTCCTTACATGATACCATATGGAAGCACATTCCAAAACTCAACAGAATAAAGCCATAAATAAAATCAACACTCAAAACGGAATTGTTAACAACCATTTGAATCATCCTACAGCTATAACCACTTATGGATTAGAATAACCTCAACTCAGATTTGCCCTCACAAATTCTGTCACACATCAACAACTCATAGCAAATTTAAGAACAGGGCAGAAAATAAGACTAAACCAAAGATCTACTGTCACGTCTCCAAGAGGAGTCGTTGGTCAAATATAGAATCAGACAGCACCTCTCCTGTACACCGGACATTTGAAGCATGTGTACAAGGCCTAAATGACCACCTCTATCCCTCAGCCAATACGGTTGGCAATACGAATATAAAAAGAAAAGTAAAATATCACAGCATACAAAGTCACGTACCGGTACGACTTATGACAAATATACACCAACATGGGCATCCATGGCACACAAAAGTACAATCGAAGATGCAAACGAAAAAAGAAAGTTGTAAATTAAAATGCAAAGAAAATATAATATATCGAATGAATACAACGCAAAACCAACGGATCGTCTCGAGCTGGAGGGACTGGGACTGGTAGCTGGGCACTCCAAGCAATAAATTTGAAATAAAAATATGGCTATTAGGGTGAGTCCAAATAACTTAGCGAATATACATATCTGATATGCAAAGTAAACCCTATTAGCAGTAAGTATCCAGCTAAGATAAAATCAAGTACAGTAGTAGAAAATACTAAACTGAGGTGCTTAAGAAAGTAAGGCATACCAGTGTCAAATCTACCTCGGTATCATACACATCAATACCCTCCAGCGGGTAAAACAAGACTGTCGACTGTATGCATATCATAACTTATATGTGCATGTCAAACAAATGCAGCATCCAAATGTAGCAAACACAAATAGTGCAATCCATGCATCATGCACATGATGTAATGACATGGTCACCCCTATCACCAGTCAGTCATCAGTGAGGATGTTGGCGAAAATACTCATCCAGGTGTAAGGCTATGACAAATGTAAACACTCGCCATCACTACTCCTAAGTGACCGAGTGGACAGGATATTGATGGAGTGAACACTCCTGCCCCATGTCCAATGGGGGAGACAAGTTTCTCATCTCCTCATATCTCCAAAAAGAGGAGAGACCCTACTACCACACTCTGGTACCGCTACCCATGAGCGAACGAACGGAGCAATACAGAACAACTGTACACACTCGAAAGGGTCCCTAATACTAGACGTACTCTCCGGTACCCACTACCCCTTAGTGGTTGTGTGCACAACACATGATCTGACGACCAACTCGATCACAAGGGAGCCCAGGATCGCCAGCAATGCAATAGTGTGTTAGAATTTGGTGACCCGAATACAGTTTAATCCGTTAATTTATTATTAGATATTTTCTTATTAATATGTTAATTAACAGATTCTTTATAAATCTGTTAATTAATAGTTTTGTTATTAATTTTTCTTTTGACTAAGTATCCTATGATATTTATAAATTGTATATCTCATAGACAAGTTTTATCAATCAATGAAGAAAGTTAATTTGTTACCTCTTCTTTCTTTCTCTCTACCTCTCTTTTCTCTCTACTTCTCTTTACTTTATCAGAGTCGCCGACTTTGTATTCCACCGTTCATAGTGATTTTTCCTCCTCTGCCCATGGTTTTTTCTCGTCAAGGGTTTCTACATAAATCTGGTGTGTTCTTTATTGTTCTTGTTGTCATTTTTCGTACTAATCTCGTTTTCAAGTGGTATCAGAGCCAGGTTGGTTTTGATTTTGTGGATTTCAATCGGGATTAATGACAACGGCAAGCATGAAGTATGATATTCCGCTTTTGGATCGCAACACCAGGTTTACGCTGTGGCAGGTTAAGATGCGAGCGGTGTTAGCACATCTGGACTTGGACGACGCACTGTTCGGGATAGACAATATGCCCTCAACATGGACAAAGGAGGAAAAGAAACGTAAGGATCGAAAAGCTCTATCTCAGATCTACCTTCACCTATTGAATGAGATTTTACAGGATGTTTTGAAGGAGAAATCCGCTGCTGCACTATGGCTAAAATTGGAGCAATTGCGTATGACAGAGAAATTTGGTGAGGTTGATGTTGCCAAAAATCAGAGTAATGGTGAACTTCTCGTTGCGTCTGATGCTGATTTGAAGCAGAGTGAGGAATGAATTCTTGATTATGGTTGTACATTTCATATGTGTCCCAATCGGGACTAGTTTTCAACATATGAAACGGTTTCGAGTGGTGTCATTTTGATGGGCAATAATGCATCCTGTAGAATCGCTGGTATTGGTACGGTCAGAATTAAGATGTTTGATGGTGCCATTCGGACACTTGGTGATGTGAGGCACATCCCTGATTTGAAGAGAAATTTGATCTCTTTGAGTATTCTTGATTCTTAAGGGTACAAGTACACTGGTGAAGGTGGAGCTGTGAAGATCAGTAAAGGGTCTCTTGTTGTGATAAAGGGACTAAGGAGAACCGCCGGTTTATATGTTCTGCAGGGATCCACAGTAATAGGTGATGTTGCCGTCGCAAGGTCGTCTATGTCTGATTCTGATGTTACAAGACTTTGGCCTATGCGTTTGGGTCATATGAGTGAGAATGACATGGTTGAATTGAGCAAGAGAGGACTCCTTGATGGTCAAAATATTACAAAGCTAAAGTTTTGCGAGCACTGTGTTTTTGGCAAGCAGAAAAGAGTCAAGTTCTCAGTTGGCATTCATAACACAAAGGGTATGCTAGACTACATTCACTCTGATTTGTGGGGGTCTTCTAGAGTACCATCTAAAGGTGATGCGCTTTATATGTTGACTATTATTGATGATTTCTCAAGAAAAGTTTGGGCATTCTTTTTTTAAGACATAAGAGTAATATTTTTACTAACTTTAAGGAGTGGAAGGTCATGATTGAGAAGCAGACAGGGAGGCAATTGAAGCATCTTTGAACTGATAACGGATTCGAGTTTTATTCTGATAAGTTTAATGTCTTATGCAGAGCTGAAGGTATTGTGAGGCATCATACAGTTCGGCATACTCCTCAACAGAATGGTGTAGCAGAGAGGATGAATATGACTTTGATGGAGAAGGTGCGTTGTATGCTTCTTAATGTTGGGCTACCGAAGTTTTTCTGGACAGAAGCCGCTGCGTATGCCTGTTATCTTATAAATCGCTCTCTATCAATTGCTATTGAAAGGAAAACTCCACAAGAGGTATGGTTTGGTACTCCTGCTAGTTATTCTGATTTAAGAATTTTTGGATGTCCTGCGTATGCACATGTTGATAATGGGAAGTTGGAACCTCGTTCGGTGAAGTGCATATTTATAGGTTTTAGACAAAGAGTGAAGGGATACAAACTTTGGTGTCCAGAGACCAAGAAAGTCATCATCAGTAGAGATGTTATCTTTGATGTGACTAGCATGCTTCAGGGGTCTCCATCTAAAACTCTTTCTGACAAGCACACAGGTGGAGATTGAAATTGAGCCGATATCTACAGAGACTACTCCAGAGCCTATTTTAGATGTTGTGGATGGAATAAGCTCATCACAAGCACCTTCATAATATTCTATTGCGAAAGATAGGCCTTGGAGAGAAATTAGACGCTCTCAGAGATATGCAAAGGCTAATTTGGTCGCTTATGTTTTAAACGTGGCTGAGGAGACTGATTCCGGTGAAGAACCTGAGACGTATTCAGAAGCAATTAGCTGAATAATTCTGGTAAGTGGATAATTGTTATACAAGAGGTGATAAAGTCACTTGGTAAGAACGACACATGGGACTTGGTGAAATTACCTAAGGGTAAGAAAGTTGGTCGCTGCAAGTGGGTATTTAAAAGAATGGAGGGAATACCGGAAGTTGAAGAAGCCAGGTACAAAGCTAGACTGGTTGCTAAAGGTTTCAGTCAGATTCCAGGAGTAGACTTCACTGATGTATTTTCCCCAGTTGTAAAGCATAGTATGATTCGAGCCTTCCTTGGTATTGTGGTCATGCATGACTTAGAGTTGCAGCAGCTGGATGTGAAGACAACATTCTTATATGGGGTACTTGAGGAAGACATCTATATGCAACAACCAGAAAGTTTTGAAGTCTCAGGAAAAGAGGATTATGTATACTTGCTGAAAAAGTCTCTTTATGGTTTGAAGCAGTCACCTAAGCAATGGTATAAAAGGTTTGATTCATTTATGATCACTCATGATTTCAGAAGAAGCAGCTATGGCAGTTGTGCCTACTTTAAGAAGACTGTTGATGGATCATTTGTTTATCTTCTCTTATATGTTGATGATATGTTGATTGTGGCCAATAATAAGGAAGAGATAAGAAAGGTCAAAGCCCAACTAAGTAAAGAATTCGAAATGAAAGATTTGGGAGCTGCAAAGAAAATACTTGGGATGGAGATTCTGAGAGACAGAAAGGCAGGTAAATTATATCTAAGTCAAAAAAGGTATATTGAGAAACTACTTTATCGGTTTAACATGCATTCTGCCAAGTCTGTTAGTACTCCGTTAGCTGTACACTTTAGACTTTTAGCTGATTTATGTCCGCAGTCAGATGATAAGGTTGATTATATATCACGGGTTCCATATTCTAGTGTAGTGGGATATCTCATGTATGCTATGGTTTGTACACGCCCAAATTTATCACATGTAGTGAGTACAGTTAGTAGATACATGACAAATCCTGGTAAAGAGCATTGGAAGGTAGTTCATTGGATTTTCATATACTTATGAGGGTCTTCTGATATTTGTTTGCATTTTGGGAGTAATAGAGATGCAGTTATTGGATATGTTGATTCTGACTTTGCAGGTGACCTTGATAAAAGAATATCACTTACGGGTTACGTGTTCACTGTTGGTGGTTATGCTATCAGTTGGAAAGCTACTTTGCATAATACAGTTGCATTGTCCACTACAGAGGCTGAATATATGACTATTACGAAAGCTTGTAAGGAAGCTATTTGGTTGAAAGACTCTTCAGTGAGCTTAGCGAAGATTTGCAGATTACTACAGTCTTTTGTGATAGTCAGAGTGTCATTTTCCTCACGAAGGATCAGATGTTTCATGAGAGGACAAAACACATTGATATGAGGTATCATTTTATACGTGATGCTATTGCTCATGGTGATATTATTGTCAGGAAGGTCAGTACTCATGATAATCCTACTGATATGATGACTAAGTCACTCCCTATAGCCAAGTTTAAGTATTGCTTAGACTTGGTTGGTGCTAGATGCTGAGATTTGCCTGTGGGGCTTTTGTGGAAGAGGTGGAGAATATTGAGATTATTAAAATTTGGTGACCCGAATTCAGTTTAATCCGTTAATTTATTATTAGATATTTTCTTATTAATATGTTAATTAACAGGTCCTTTATAAATCTGTTAATTAACAGTTTCGTTATTAATTTTTCTTTTGACTAAGTATCCTATGGTCTCTATAAATTGTGTATCTCATAGACAAGTTTTATCAATCAATGAAGAAAATTAATTTGTTACCTCTTCTTTCTTTCTCTCTACCTCTCTTTTCTCTCTACTTTTCTTTACTTTATCAGAGTCGCCGACTTTATATTCCACCGTTCATAGTGATTTTTCCTCCTCTGCCCGTGGTTTTTTCCCGTCAAGGGTTTTCCACGTAAATCTGGTGTGTTCTCTATTGTTCTTATTGTCGTTTTTCGTACTAATCTTGTTTTTCACAGTGTAAGTATGGTGCACGGGTCTAGGTCGTAAATCATAATCTAGAAAATAATCTACCAGGATATATGCAAGTTAATAATTACGATCAATCCCTATCATTTACGAGCTATACGAGAACAAATAGGATATATCACAGAGGTATGCTACAAGTAACCGGCAAATATATACAAAACAAGTAAGGTAAAGAAACTACTTCTAGCATAACCAACCATGCATATATATCTGCGATAATATCTAAAGAATAGATAAGTCAAAAGCACCCACCTCCGATGTAGGAGTCTGCAAACAACGAGAACCCCCCGTCCAAAATAATCTCGATGAACCAATCAATGTCCTGTATCAAAATATGTAATTAAATAGCTATCTACACAACTAATAAGCAGCTAATCAAATCCCTTAATCGAATTAGGATTAATCCCAATTGTGTAATCATCTATTCGTCCAAAATTAAATGATTCAGAACTAATTAATCCTATGTTTTTAAACTAGCTAAATTAGCTTTGAAATTCTAATCATGCCAGCTAAAACCCATCATCCCAAAACAAAGTCACTCAAAGAATCCATCTAACCCAAAGAAAAAGAGATCACCCCAATAAGGGAATGAGCTCAAACAGATCAATAGATCAGAAGAAATGCTCCCTAACTCACAGTGAACTTAGGGCAACAACAAAAACGTGTACAGAACATCAAAACCAACACTTAACCTATACCACATTGTATTTGAATTCCAAAACAATCCAAAACAGCAGGGGTCAAACATATCTACGCATATAGAGTCCAAAACTGATCAAATAGCCTCATGCCAGGGAGCAGGTTAAGGAAAGCCTCAAGATCACCAAGAGTAAACACTCATAAATCTTGCCCAAAGGAAACAAAACCATTCTACTGATTTGCATGAGTAAGAACAGAATCTACAACCCCTAGCAACTCAAAAACTGATCCCAAACACCAATTCATCCTAATTCAAATCGATCAACGCAAATCAAAAACTAAAACAACAATCACCATCCAACCTCTTGACAGAAAATAGAAAACCAGACACTAGGAATCCTAGTAACAGAAACCGAATTCAAGATCAATACAACCTCAGATCGAAATCCAAACAATCAAATCCCAAACTACACTGATCTAAACCATCCATGATCACAAGACTCCAATAAAAATCCAACTCAAAACCGGGGCGTAGTAGATCCTAAGGTATATCCATCGAGAAACATAGACTGGGATCCCTTACTTGCAATCACACCTCGTGAGGTCTCCCTGGCTCGAAACCAATAGCCTCGCATCCCAAATCTTGATCCACACCCAAGATCTAGCTGCCCTAGAAAAATCATAAAGGATTCAAAATAGCGAGATCCAGAAAATGACCTGACAAGTATGAACACCTTGGATACACCACCCTTAGCCGATCTCCAAGTGAAGAGAAGGGAAGACCTACCCAGTCGCGATCGAGCGGCGAGGAGCTCTGCAAGGAAAATGAAATCACGATCGACACCAAAAATCGATCCCCCTAGTGTTGACGACCTTCGATGAAACAACTGGACAACCGCCGTCGATGGTTGAGAGAAGAGAAGAGAAGCCGATAGCAGGTCGAGTGGAGGAAGAAGAAGTGGGTCGCGGCGTGGGATTGCGATCTGCCACAGAGAGAAGCGAAAAGGGATTTTAAGGATTGGATCTTTTGCAAATACCCCCCCTAAACTCGTGGTATTTCCTCCAAAGCCTTAAGTTAGCTACATTAAGTGCTCAAGCCCCTAATGTCTCGGATTTTACATTCTCCCCCACAAACTAAAATTTGGTCCCTAAATTTCACTATCTAGATGTGTCAGGTATGATCATACAATACAGAATACTGAATAAAAAGATATGTAGTATAAATGTTGAATGAAATATCTCACACATACCTCAAGCAAATAAGTGGGAGTAGCGAGCTCTGATTGTATCCTCGAGCTCCCAGGTCGCCTATGCATTAGAATGATGTTGTCATCCAACTTTAACTAGTCGGATTGTCTTGTTCCACAGCTGACACTCCTCATGCTCCAAGATCTACACCAGAACCTCCTCGTAGGTCGCATCAAGCTGAAGTAAAATTGATACCTCTAACAGAATATGTGTTGGGTCGACCACGTATCTCCTCAGCATAGAAACGTGGAATACATCATGCACACCGGCCAAAGAAGGAGGAAGTGCCAATCGGTATGCTACGGCTCAATCGGTATGCTACGGCTCTGACCTGCTCTAAAATCTGGAAGGGTCCAATGTACCACGGAGCTAGCTTACCTCTTAGGCCAAACCTCTTCACCTCTTTCATGGGTGAAACTCAAAGAAATACATGGTCGCCTACGGAAAACTCCAAAGGTCTTCGTCTCTGATCTGCATAACTCTTCTGGCGGTCCTATGACTTTGACATCCTCCATCTGATGGTGCATACTAACTCTGCCTCCTGCTGAGCTCTCTGGGGTCCTAACAGCTAGGCCTCCCAACCTCCTCCTAGAGGATGGGTGCCCAACATGCTCTACCATACAACGCCTTATACGGCGCCATCTGAATCACCGAATTATAGTCATTGTTGTAGGCAAACTCAAATAAATGCAAATGGTCCTTCCAACTACCTCTAAAATCCAAAACACATGATCTCAGCAGATCCTCCAACGTCTGAATCGTACACTCTGACTGTCGTCTGTATGTGGATGAAAAGCTATACTAAATCGAAGATCCTCCATCATCTATTGCACCAATATACAGATGATGTGAAGTGTCAGATGTTCTTAAACACTCTATCAGGAGCAGTGTAGTGGTTCCAGAGGCTACTAATTGATTCCATAAACTCCTTTTTGGAGTTTAAAACCATCTTCTTGCATCACATCGCTAGCAGTCAGCGATATTAGAAGACAACACTCAACCTCTTCACTTTAAAGTAGAAGAGCAAGGAGTCGTTGAAGGACTACATACAATGGTTCAATCGGGTGGCTCGGGATGTGCCAAGTGCCACTTTAGAAATTTTCGTCAAAGCCTTTATGCAAGGGCTTGCCAAAGGGGACTTCTTCCAGTCCCTCATGAAAAACCCACCAACTAGCTTTGATGATTTATTGGGGCGGTCGGTCAAACAACGTTAATGTGGAGGAAGTATAGCATGCCCGTAGAAAGGATTCGAGGGGTGCACTTGTTCAAATCTCTGTACAATCAAAGAGAAAGGAGTCACTTACACCTACTCGGGCGAAGGACTCCCGCTCAGGCAAAAGTCACTGGGGCAACAAGAATAAGCAGGTGGAAACGGTGGACACTAAAGTACCACAACGACCCGAAAAGTACTGTGACTTTCATGATAGTACTACGCACTCCACAGAAGAGTGCTACACTTTGAAGAAGAGGGGAAGTAAGGACACCATTGGTAGGGCACGCAAGAAGTGGAGCAACTCAGGATATCAGCGAAGGTCCCCTCGCCGAAGCTGATCTCCTAGGCAAGGTCAATTGGAGGAGGGGGAACCCTGGTGTCGAACTCGGTCGATCTGCTTCTCCAAAACAAGACCCTAGGAAGGGTAAGGCCTAGGGACCTCCTTCGGGCCACGTTGGGATCATCTCGGGAGGACCGACTTATGGAGACTCCAATTGTGCCAGGAAGTCTCACATGCGTAGGTTGGAAAACTACGTAGTCGGGACTAGTTAGGAGAGATGCAAGGGGTCTGTCATCACTTTCAACCCTGATGATCTGGAGGATGTTGAGGCACCTCACAAAGATGCACTAGTAATTCTCATGTGTATAGCTAATTACAAAGTTTAACGTATCTTTGTTGACACAAGAAGCTCAGTCAATATTCTGTATAAACTGCGTTATACCAGATGCAGGTAGATGAGGACAAGCTGCGTCCTATCTTAACACCACTGTTTGGCTTCATTGGACATCGGATGCAGCCACTGGGACAAATCTCTTTCTCCCTATCTCTCTAGGATGATATCTTGCAGAGGACAAGGAGGGCTCTCTTCTTAATTGTGGATGCCCCATCGTCATATAATGTCATTTTGGGGAGATCAACTCTCAACCTATTCCAAGATGTGGTCTTGATCTACCACCAGAAGATCAAGTTCCCAATTGAGGATCGGTCGCTGAGGTCAGGGGGAGTCAATTAGTCTCTCGGTGATGTTATAGTACGAAAGTCAGAACAGAATCCCGCAAGAGCCAGAAGACCCATGAGACCCTACAAATCGACTTAATTGATCCCCGGGTGAAAGAAGAGGCTAAGGAGTAACGTTGGGCAGTTGAGCACGAAGAAGTCCAGATCTATCCTCATTAGTTGGGATGAGTTACAAGAATCACTACGGACCTTAGCCCTAAACATAGAGACAGGCTGATCAAATGCTTGGTTAGTCATTATGATGTTTTCGCATGGGCCACGGACGAAATTAAAAGAGTTCCTCCCACTCGTGTTACACACCGACTACACATCACTCTAGGAGCCCGACCAATAAAACAAAGGCGAAGGCACTTTGCTCCGGAACAAGACCAAATAATCAGGAAGGAGGCAGCAAAGTGGCTACAAGCTAGGCACATTTAGAAAGTTCAATTCTTGACCTGGCTGGCAAAGTTGTACTGGTCCCTAAATCCGGGGGAAAATGACGGGTTTGTATTGATTTCAGATATTTAAATAAAGCGTATCATAAAGACTACTACCCCTTACCTCGCATTGATTAGTTGTTTGATTTAACCTTCGGTTATGAATTTATTTCGATGCTGGAGTATACCAAGGATATCATCAGGTTCATCTGGCTTGAAAAGATCAGGAGAAAGTAAATTTTGTGACTGTCGATGGCAAGTTTTGTGACTTCCGATGACACATACTATTACATTATCATGCCATTCGGATTAAGGAACGTTGGAGCAATCTATGAACGAATGACGGACAAGGTATTTTGACATCAGATTGGTCAAAATATCGAGGTTTAAGTTGATGGTATCCTTATAAAGACCGAGAAAGGGAAGGACATGATTGTCGACCTAGAGGAGACATTCACTACCCTCAGAGCTAACAAACTAAAGCTGAATCCGGCTAAGTGTTTGTTCAGGGTGAAAAATGGGCGTTTTCTCGGGTACATGGTGACAAAAAGAGGAATTGAGGCAAATGCGGAGAAGGTGTAAGTTATTTTGAACATGCCATCACCAAGAAACTTTAAAGAAGTTCAACGACTCGGTACACCATCCTCGAGAAGCTAGTGTTTTTGTTGGTCTTAACTGCGTGGAGATTGAGGCCTTATTTCCTGGCATGTCCCATTATAGTATTCACCAATAGTCCACTCGGGTGTGTCTTCACAAATCCTGAGGCATCTAGACGTTTGATCAAGTGGACCACAGAGTTGAGCGAATATAGGATCCAGTATCAGCCTAGAACTGCTATCAAAGCTCAGGCTTTAGCTGACTTCATGCTCGAGATAGTTCCTGTTCCAGACTCCGAGGAAGTCTGAAAGATTTATGTAGGTGACTTATCTAATCAAAGGTCAAGTGGAGTCAGAGTGTTAATGATATCTCCTCGCGAAGACGTCCTACAATTATACATAAGACTCAGCTTCCGAGCTACAAATAATGAATCCGAATATAAACCAATACTAGTTGAACTACAAGCTGCTAGGTAGGTAGGCGTCACTCGGGTTATATTGTATTAAGATTCTTAGCTAGTGGTACAACAACTCAAAGGAGATTTTAAAGTCTGGAATGAACGGCTGCAGAGGTATGTAACAACATATAATTAATTGAAAGTTACTTTTGTTGAGGTAATTATGTAGAAAATCTCCTAAGCAGATAATGTCAAGGTTGATAAACTAGCCAAGCTAGCAAGTTATTTAGCGTCATGGACGCTGGATGATCCTATCATCCAAGAGGAAGTTGTGGCTCAAATTGATAGAGAATTGGCTGACGTCGTATTACCTAACTAGAGAGAACCTTATGTCACGCCCCCAGAGGTATATGCTTTCTCGAAAATCGGGCAGCATCTCCCCTGTACGGCGGACAATATGAGGCAGAAATACATACTATCTCACATATATAGCTTAGCCACATGCGGCTAGCATCACAATAATATATAAAAGACACACAACCACGCAGTTTATATTAGCATAAAAGATAATGGGTGGCTCAGCCACCTTAAATATGAAAGAAAACCATAACTCTAAAAGAGAACTCAAATGTCTCCGAAACAATAATAACAAAACTCGTCTGCTACCGATAAACCAATAAAACATGAAAAACTGAACTCCATACCGAAATAAAACAACGAAACCCAATTTCGGAAAATAACTCAACTCTGGGGACTGGCGACTGGATCATCTCCTGGCTCCAAGCAAAATACCTACCTGCGATCTGAAACAACAAAGAAGAAAGCAGGGGTGGTGAGTCCAGGCGAACTCTGCGGGTATATGAGTAGACAATAAGCATGGCATGATACAAGATAACCAAGTAGAGAATCCAACAGGGTACAGTCCAAAAGAAAATATAGAAACCTAATCATGCATAACATATGTAAATCGACATGGTATAAAGTCCGAATAACGACTAAGCAGGTATAGAATAACTCAACAACAATAATATCAAAATATATATATGCATGTCAAACATATGCAACAATCATAGCTCATATAAGTGCATCAAACACAAGCAAATGCATAAAAGAAATACGTATGCATATGATGCAATGACATGTGTCACCCCTGACGCCAGTCAAGCCGTCAACACATCCCATCTGTGTGACCGAGTGGGTAGGGCTGTGACAACTGTACCACTCCAACAATAACAATAATACTAAACAACAATAATACCACATAAGGCATGGTTGAGTGGACAGGATGCTGGGAAGTCAACACTCCGAACCCACGGTACATCGGGGGGGAGCTATCACACAATATCCCTCAAAAAAACAATCAACAGTGAGGGTGAGCCACCAACGGCTCATCCCTCTAAAACAACGGTGAGGGTGTCACTGTCTGGCCTGACAGGACAAACACTCGCACTCTAACCACTACCTTGACAACATGTGGTTGAGTGAATCGAGCAACAATATGACTAACGACGGCTTAACCAAATGTAAGCCAACAGTCGTTAGTATGCAACGTGCAAGTATGGTGCATGAGATACGATGCACAAACAACCGAAGAAACCACGATGCAATAAAATCCAACGAGTGAAACATGCATCGATACAATCAACCAGAAACCGAAATCCAACGGTTATGCATCTACACTACTAGGTAGGGTATTTCTAATGCCAAATAAACCTATCTGTGTTTAATGGACTTCTAAGTACTCGCGTACAAGCGGCACTTTACAGAACAGAAAAAAACCAACAGGGACTGTACGGATACGAATTCGGAATACTCAAAGATCAACGAAGAATAAGTCTCAACGGCGATGTTTAAATAACGACAAAGAACAAGGTCAAGCAACCTATCAGACATAATAAGTCATGCTTTTAAGGTAAAGAATACTACTCGAGCACAAAGGAGAAGTACCCGCCTTTTAATAGTAGAACGTGACCGAAATAACCTCTTCACGATCCACCGAACGAGTCCAAAGTCAAGGTCCTGTATAAAGGACTAAATTTAGCTATTTACAATAAATAAAACAAATAATTAGATTCATTCTAATTGTCCCCTTTTAATCAATTCGTAACCAACTACAGTAATAACTATGCCATCAGAACAAAAACAAAGAATCAACACTAACACTAACCTAACTACTGATCGGTCAACCAACAACATATCCCCCATTGATCTACTCCAAAACAACAACCAACTTGATTACAACCTTAGTAATATGGTATCAGCGATCATCTCCATTATTTATACTTCAGTACAGGTAATAATTTGAAATAAACTACTCCTTATTCAACCAAATCGAAACCCTAACTTACCGATCTTGTTTGGAGACGGAATTGGACATCGGCCTCCCTGGTAGTTCGGAACAGTGGCCTCCCTGGTAGTTCCAAACCTAATTGGATCAAACTAACCTCATGGTAAACTAAGGAAAACAAAGCTCAGGAATCAATTTCGTAAGCCAAAATGTGAGACATCACAAATCTCAAATCCTACTTCAGAGATTTACTCACCTTTGTAAACCAAATTTCGAAACTCAACCAAAATCCAATTAAAACCTAATCAAGAATAGCACAAAGCCTTACCTTGATTTCGGCCGGAAGAAGAAGAGAGACGGAGAAGATTAGGGTGCCCTCTTCGTGCGTGCCAGAGAAAACGAAAGAAGATGAAGAGGAGAAACAACGACGACGTCGGGGCGAAACCGCTCGCGCGTGAGTGCTGGCTGCGAAGCTCTGCATGTGCGCGCCGGAGAAGAAGAAGGAGAAGGGAAGAACGGCAAGTGGCGTCGGCTAGGGCTGCAGCGTCGGCTTGCTCAGGCGACGAGGGATCGCGGCGAGGGGTGGAAGTCGGCGCAGAGAGGGAAGAGGGGGTTTCGGGAAGAGTTAGGGCACGGGCTGGGATTTTAGGGGTGTTATAACTGATTTTGGAAATTTGCAAATAAACCCAACACATTTGTAAAATTACAACTAGGCCCCTAATTTTCGAAATTCACCCTTTTTAACCCCATCAAA